>JAESVK010000101.1:1551677-1564355 GCA_017140935.1 Hamamelis virginiana
CTCCTTCGTTACTCATCCGATTTGGATGATTCAAGATGTTATAGAATCTGTGTGATACAAGCTTTCAAAATATCATGGTGGTGTATAACACCTCCCATCCGAACATATTTAAAAATGATGCCAAAGTAGGCTCGTTAATAAAATTTCCGATTTTTCGGCAACTTCGGTTCTCAATTTCTCTCACAATTCACATCCAATTGAAGTGATTCAAAGTTCTAAATTCATATAAAATCAATCTATACCACATATGTAAAAATCATAATTTTTCGATAAACTATGAAAATACACCTTGTGTCTACCATTAAAGCTTCAAGGAAGCTTTCTCTCTCTAGAAATTCTCATTCATCCATAGGTCTTTTTCCATGATTCTTGTCTATAAAAATTCATAAATTCAAGCTTTACAATATACTCAAATTTCAGAATTTTCGGACATATACACAATATACTATAAATTTTCAAAGTTTCAGTATTTCTAAACTTCAGAAAATTATAGAAATTAATCTACTCATCGGAAAATTCCCAAATTTGGTACACATGATCCTAAGTTGATATAGTTGATAGGAAAAATAGTACCAACCTTTCAGCTTTTCATTTTCATATAAAATAAAAATCCAAGATTTGAAATCCCCATACATATATATATCATATATATGTAAGTCATTATTTCATCATTAAATCATACCATATTCAATCCAAAAATTGAAATATAATCAAAATAGAAATACTATCTCACCTCACTAAGCTCGGAATTATGCAATTAAATTACCGAGTATTCTGCGTTTGTGCAGCTCCATCTTCCCCTTAGCTTCTCATTTTTCTCTCCTTCTCTTTCTTTTCTTTTCTTCTCTCTTATTTTTCCTTCTCCTCTTCTCCGACTCTCCCCTATTTCTTCTGAGCTCTCTCCTTTTATCTTCCCTTCTCTCCCTCACTCATTGCCGACAACCCTTTCCTTTCAGCTCTTTTTTCCTCTCTCCCTTATCCTCTCTCCCTTATCTCTTGTATATTATATATATATATATATATATAGACACACACACTCATTGCCCCCTTTCTCTCTCTGCCGACAATCTTCCCTCACACACTAGATATATATATATATATATATATATATATATATATATATATATACACACACAAACACACACACACACTACCCAACAAATTGGGTAGGTCCCACCCTATATATATATATATATATATATATATATAATCAATCATTCACTCCATTATAATTATAATGCATTCCTCCACCACTTGCCGACATAATAATGCATTTAAATTATAATGCATTACTCCACCACTTGTCGACACAATAATGCATTTCAATTATAATGCATTCATAATACTCTCATGCACCCTTCTCAAAAAGTGTCCACATGGCACACTATGGCCAATAACAAAATTCCATGTGTGCAATAAATAAAATCAAATAATAATAATAATTAAGAAAATTTACTATTGAAAATTTTGGGGTCTCACACACTGCGTGGTTCATGATCATCATCATCTTTTAAAATTTCTGTGGCTACTGCAAAACAAAATACATCATTAATAACCACTTCTATACGGTCCCACAATTCCCTTGTGGATGCATAATTTATGGAAATTTCATCATTTGTAAGTACTTGTATCTCTTCATGATTTTGTATCTCTTCAGGGACTACTGCCTCTTCAGGGGCATGTGTCACTTCAATGACACTTTCCTCTTCGGGAGTTATTATTTTAGAGATTATGGGAATAGCCTCTTCAGGAGTGCTTTTTTCTTTAAGACTTGTGTTTTGTTGCCCATTTGTTTTCCTATTCCGAGGAATTAAATCTTTTGAACCCAAGGGTCGACCACGCTTCAGGCGTGTCATGGATGATTCATTAGCTGCCATAATAGCAGCTTTTCCGATTGGTATATTGATCCTTGCTGGTGTGTTTGCAGCCGGTATATAAGACTTGGTTACTTTAGCTGTATCTGTAAATGCATCAAGCAATTGACGGCAATCTTCTGGAGATGAGTGATTCTTTGTACTTCATTTTCACATTGAGCAGTGCGCGGGTCGAGATGAGACATGGATGATGCATTCCAAATAATTTCACGTCGTTCCTCTTTTGGTAGCTTATCTCCCCCTAACAACGGGAAATTGACCTCATCAAAATGGCAATCTGCAAATCTTGCTCTGAAAACGTCACTTATCAATGGTTCAAGATACCCGATGATTGATGGTGAATCAAAACCAATGTATATTCCCAATCGACGTTGAGGGCCCATTTTTATGCGTTGTAGAGGTGCAATTGGAACTTGTACTGCGCATCCAAACACTTGTAAATGGGAAAGATCTGGAATTTGACCAAGTACCAGTTGAAATGGTGACTATTGGTGATTAACAGTCGGTCGAATGCGAACCAATGCTGCAGCATGTAGAATGGCATGTCCCCAAGCAGAAATAGGTAACTTTGTCCTCATAAGTAAAGGTCGAGCAATTAGTTGGAGTCTTTTGATAAAGGCTTCTGCTAAACCATTCTGTGTGTGTACATGAGCAATTGGATGTTCCACCTCAATCCCTACTGACATGCAATAATCATCAAAGGCTTTAGATGTAAATTCACCACCATTATCGAGGCGGATCTTCTTGATTGGATAATCTGGAAAATGTGTTTGTAACCGAATGATCTGAGCAAGGAGCTTGGCAAATGCATCATTGCGAGTAGATAACAATGAAACATGTGACCATCGGGATGAGGCATCTATTAGCACCATGAAATAGCGAAATGGTCCACATGGTGGATGAATTGGTCCACATATATCCCCTTGGATTCGTTCCAAAAATGTTGGGGATTCAACAAGGACTTTTGTATGAGATGGTCTAATAATCAATTTTCCTTGTGAACAAGCAGTACATGGATAATCACTAGACAAAAGAATCTTCTGGTTCTTTAATGGATGTCCATGTGAATTTTCAATAATTCGCCTCATCATTGTTGACCCTGGGTGCCCAAGTCTATCATGCCAAAGCATAAAAATGTTTGGGTTAGAGAGCTTCTGGCTCATCACCATATTTAATTCAATTGTTGTTATAGTTGTATAATACAAATCTGAAGAAAAAACAGGTAATTTTTCCACTATAAGCTTCTGGCTTGAAACAATATGAGTAATATATAAATATTCTTTATTATTTTCACATGTGGTCTCAACATGATATCCATTACGACGTATATCTTTAAAACTTAGCACATTTCTTCTGGATCTGATTGAATATAAGGCATCGTTAATATGGAATATTGTGCCACATGGTAACATAATAGTGGCTCTTCCGGAACCATCAATCAAGTCTGTAGGACCTGATATTGTATTTACATTAGCTTCAACTAATGTTATGTGGGAAAAATATTTTTGATCCCGAAGGATTGTATGTGTGGTAGCACTATCTGCTAAACATATCTCTCCACCATTTATCTTGGAACCGAGCGATCCAATACTAAGATCCATACCTTTAAAAAAAATATTAAATAAATTCAATATAAAATATGAAGAAATAAAATGCATTTTTTTTTAATTGCATTCAATTAAGAAAGGAAAAATAAAACACTCATTAATAATAGCTTTCAAATAAATAAATAAAAACACACACTAAAAAAAATGCATATAACATCCAAACAATAAAAATGTTAATTGATGTGGACATTTCCATCACCAATTAAGTGATCAATTTTGCCATTTGGATCTTCAAAAAAATCTGAAACATCGAGATGAGTAATGTCCACCGGATCTTCACCATCAATCAAATTTGTTTCAATTTTCTCTTTGTATTTCTCTTTGAGTGGGGCTTGGTAAAGTTTAACCAAATGGTCGGCCGTATAACATGTACGCGACCAATGCCCCTTCATACCACACTTATAACATTTATTTTCATAATTCGCAGGAGGCTGATTTTTTTCTTTACCTTGCCTTGCTACATTATTAGACCACTTCTGGTGGTTTTGTGTGGTATTGTTATGACCTCCCCGTGGTCGATAATTATTTTGACCACGGCCTCGTCCACGCCTATGGCCACGACCACGGCCACGGCCATGGCTACGACTATGACCACTAGATGATGCCACATTCACTTCAGGGATAGATGCAGAACCAGTCAGACGTGATTGGTGATTTTTCATCAACAACTCATTATTCTGTTCAGCTACAATAAGACATGAAATCAATTCATAATATTTTGCAAACCTACGCTCTCGATATTGCTGCTTCAGGAGCACATTCGAGGCGTGAAATGTGGAGTATGTTTTTTCCAACATATCTTCTTCAGTGATTTTCTCTCCACATAATTGCAATTTATAGCTGATTTTGAAAAGTGCAAAATTATATTCTGCAACTGTTTTGAAATCCTGCAACCTTAAGTGCATTCAATCATAATGAGCTTTAGGAAGAATCACTGTCTTTTGGTGGTCATATCTTTCCTTTAAATTTTTCCAAAGGACAAGGGGATCCTTTACTGTAAGATATTCATTTTTCAAGCCCTCATCAAGGTGATGGCGAAGAAAAATCATTGCCTTGGCGCAATCCTGCTTGGATGCCTGATTTTTCTCTTGAATTGTATTTCCAAGATTCATAGCAGTAAAATGGATTTCAGCATCAAGGATCCAAGTTAAATAATTTTTCCAGGAGATATCAAGAGCAACAAACTCAAGCTTCGTAAGATTCGTCATTCTTGAATTTCTAATAAATGATAAATACAATAATATGAGTAACGTTAAAAATAAAAAATATAAAAATGATGGTAGAGATAGCCTAAGAGTCACATATAGATTATAATTAACATTAAAGTATAATTGACAGTGTTAGAAGAATAAGATTTTTTTTTTTTTTTTAATTAAATTGATGTCAAATTTCATCATATGAATACTATTACCGAAACTAATAACAATAATAACAACATATATATATATATATATATATATATATATATATATATATATATATATATATTATTAGCATCAAATAAAAAAAATATGGGAAGTCATGACTTACATTTTTGGTGAGTTAAAAATTTATAAAAAATTCATTTTTTTTATAAGCCTCTCTTGCTTCGGGAAGAGAAAAATCTCATGATAAATAAAAATTTATAGCTTTTATTTTTAATCACTCTCTTGCTTCAGGAAGAGATGATTTTTCATGACTAGTATTTAAATTAAAAGACTACAATTATTCTTGAAAAAAAAATACCATAGTAAAAAAAATATACCCACCAAACGTTCTTCATTACCTTAAAACAATTTGGCTAGAAACTCGTGCTTGGTTAGAACCTCGTGCTGATAACGTATTGTAAAAGTAATAAAAAGTAGATAGAAGAGATAGGAGAAGAAAATGGTGTCTTGCATATGTATTTTTCAAGGTGCCTAAGTCCTCCTTTTATAGGCTTACAATATTTAATAAGGAGAGACAAAAGGGTGTAGGTTATAAGCCTTAAAGCTAGAGGGGGTTATAAACCTTAAAGCTAGAGGGGGTTACATAGTAAAAAATGGGTAGTCATCCACTAGTAGAAGATGGGTGGTCATCCACCATATTTACAATATTTAGGAATTAATGATGCACTTATGTAAGGGTCTACATAAAGAGCTACCCCACACTCAAATGTAAGAGGAAAAATGGACTAGTAAAAGAGAAAGGTCAAAGAGAGACATGGCAATGTACAAAGATGCACGTCTCTCTTTGAAAATCGCTACGAAAATTGCTACTGGCGTGGCAAACACACCCATGTGCTTTGGTTTGCTCCAAAAAATGGAAGAATTAAAGATGCACATGGAGCCCACCTTTCCTTTTTTCTCCTACCCACACTTCCGTCAAAACTCAAAACTGAAAAGTCTTTTATTTCTACTTGCAATTTCCATTTCCAATGAACCTGTATCTTACTTCCGATGAATCGCGACCAATTAATTTCCATTTTCAACCAGATCCATTGGCGGGGACATGCGAAATTGGGTTAGGGAAGCACTAGACTTTCATCCCAACATTCATCCCAACAATGCTATATTGACAGCAGGATTTCAAAGTGATATTCATTTTTGGTTTTTTATTTTATTTTATAAACTCATCTTTGGTTTTTACCATTCAGAATCAAACACAAGCTCACCTCTTAAACACTTAAATAACATAATTTTTTATTTTTATTTTTTTCATTCAAAATGAATTTTTAATGTCAATTTATACATGCTATAAAAAATGAATTATTTGCTGATTTAGTCTTCTAATTAAAATTAACAATCACAAGTGTAGAATCCTTTTGATTAATTTGGTCATTTCTTTGTTCTTTATTAATAGTTCAGAATTTTTTGTGCAATATTTTTTATTGACTTCGTTTTACTTGTATCATTAATTTTTTTGACCAATTCGATGTAGAAAATTATAGTTAGGTACTTTTGTTTTTTTTTTTTTTTTTTTTTTTTTTTTTCTTTGGAGAAGAGCCGATAGCCACTCGTCTCGTGACCCCGACTCAAGTTTATTGATATGCCCTCACTTATGGCGGAGGAAAACCGTGGATACAATCCAAGCTTTTGGGAGATTACAGAAAATGAAAACAAAAACCCACCCAAAACAACACCAGCAACAAACAAAACCCGAAAACAAATCTAAACAAGTCTATAAATAAAACCAGCACTAAACAGGCCTAGATAGATAAATAAATAAATAAATAAACACTAAACAAGCCTAAAAAGCCACCACACAATCCAAGAAAAACAAAAAACCACTAAACCTACAAAACAAAAGAAAAACAAGCTAAACAAGCCTATTTTCGAAAGGAAGGGAGACCCAACCTATCAATACGAAGGATACATTTGAGAGAACGAGGAAGGAAATGTTGTTCTTCATAGATGACGTTATTCCCCATTTCTCCTTCTCTCGTAAGAAAATCAGCCGCATTGTTGCCTTCCCTATATTGATGGATCACCATGAAGTTCACCCCTACTAGCTCCGCCATAAGAACCTCCTAGAAATCCCAAAGATACCATAAGGTACATCTACCTTTCCGAAGCCAATCAACAACAATGCGAGAGTCACTTTCAATGATCACATTAAAATAAAGAAGCCGTTTGCACAAACGAATTCCTTCCAGGATAGCTTTTAATTCCGCACTATTGTTCGTACCATTGCCAAAATAACTAGAAAAAGCCGCTTTTGCCATGCCATGGCAATCCCGAATAATACCTCCACCTCTTGAGGTACCCGGATTACCCCTACAGCTACCATCACAATTTAGTTTTATCCACCCTGTAGGAGGTTTAGCCCAAGAGATAATTTTACCAGGCCTGGCGCAAACACTCTGATGCTGAATTTGAAATTCCTTCATAATAGACAAGTTTGGCGTCTTCAATTTCTGTAAACAAAAAGAGTTCTCAGCTAATGATCTAACCCAGTACCGAACACTTCTCCATATCTGATCCACACTTTGTTGTACTCCTTCCATTCTCGCTTTGCATCTTCTGTTCCAGAGACACCACATAATCAAGCATGGGATCAATCCGATTAAAATGCCTTTGATAGACGATTTTTGAGCATAATGGAACCAATTTGTAACTATGTCTTTCCATGCACGAAACCGCTGGAAAGGAATCCCCAATGCCACACTAGCTCGACGCCAAACCTCCGAAGCCACCTCTCCTATAGCCAGAATATGATCAACATTTTCCTGGCTTCTCTGCATGCAACAATCACACGCCGAAGCCATCGAAATGCCTTTGGCCTGAACTCTATCATCAACTGCCAAGCACCCGAACCATGCTTTCCAAAGACAAGTGGATATTCTTTTGGGCAATAAAGAGTGCCAAAACCAATCATTCCACACAAAATTATCACTTCTTCTTCTCACTGCCTCCCACGCTGTTGTTGTAGAGAAATTACCGTCGGGGGCAGGCTTCCAAATAATTACATCTTGACCTCTTTTACCAGCCGGCACATTATGTAAAATTTCAATGGTTCTATCGGCACCAACCAACTCCAGTAATAAATCAGAGTTCCAATTATTATTCAACCAGCAATCCTTAATACACATCTTGTTATTCGAAATGTCCTCACGGCTCACAAATAATGGGCCTGAAGCAAGCCACCTATCGAACCAAAAAGAAAAGTTTCCACCACGCACCAAAATTTTAACATTATCCATAACTTCCGGGATGATGGCCACCATTGATCCCCAAAACCGAGAGTCATTAGGTCTCCCCTTTCTTACCAATAAGTGTTCATTTTTACAATATTTGGCCCTGAAAAAACCTGACCATAAATTGTTAGAAGTGAGCAATCTGAAGGCAAATTTCATAAGAAGAGATTTCTGAACTTCTTGAAAGTCTCTCAAACCCAAACCCCCTTCCGAGGTGGGTTTACAAACTATCCCTTGTGATTCTCATAAACCACGTTTTCTAGCTGGTGTAATGTATTTGGAAAGGAATAACGCTGATTTAGCTTTACTGATTCTTTGACCTGACCATTTCTCATACATCTCAAGAGCATTAACCAAATTTCTAATAGACCTCTTCCCACCATTAGCAAAAATAAGAATATCGTCTGCATATAATAAATGAGAAACCAAAGGAGCCCCAATCGGATGATAGAATTTACCAATACGACCTGCCTCAAATTTTTTTCTAAGCAACCTCGTCAAAACCTCCTCCATTATGATAAATAAGAAAGGGGAAAGGGGGTCCCCTTGACGCAAGCCTCTAGCTGATTGAAAAAACCCTTTAAAGGTTCCGTTCATCATGATAGAAAACCACGGAGACTCAACACAATTTTTTATAAGCCTGCAAAAACTATCAGAGAAACCAAAAGCCTTAAAGACCTCCAAAAGGAAACTCCAATTCACTCTGTCATAAGCCTTCGCCATATCAATTTTCACCATAACATTGCCGCCAGTCGTTTTCTTGTGCAAAGAGTGAACCATTTCCTGTGCAAGCGTAATATTTTCAAAAATACTACGCCTAGGAATAAAAGCACCTTGTTCATGCGAGACCAACTTCTCAACAATATCAGCTAGTCTAAAAACAATAATTTTTGAAAAAAATTTTATAAGCCACAGAGCATAAACTAATAGGCCGAAACTTATCAAAGCTAGTAGGATTATCCACCTTCGGAATTAAGACAATAAACGAAGAGGAATAGAACCTGGAAAATGGGGTACCCTGAAAAAAATCTTTTGTCGCATCCATGACATCTTCCTTTACAATGTCCCAACAAGACATATAAAATTCAGATCCAAAACCATCTGGTCCTAGGCTACTATCGCTACTATCTTTAGGAATAGAGAACACCGCTCTTTTGACTTCTTCTTCCGTAGGTTCCGAGCAAAGGAAATTATTATCAACATCTGAAATTTGCCTTTGAATTAACTCTGTGAGATCACAAGGATCGACCACCGAAGGCTCTGAAAGGAAATTCTGAAAAAATCTGTAGCTTCGTTATGCACTACTTCTGCGCCATCCAAGATCCTACCATCGGTCATCGCCATTCTGTCTATACGACCCTTGTTCCGCCTCTGATTGATAACCAAATGGAAGAATTTTGTGTTTTGATCTCCATCTGTCAACCATTTTTTTTTTTTTTTTTTTTTTTTTTGCAATTTGTCCCAGGCGGGTTGCTTCTCTATTTTCCCACTCTTGGATTTCCAACTTAGTAGCCAAGTAATCAGTTTCAACCTCCTTAGAGAAGCCAGATTACAACTGATTTTCCAGAAAATCCAACCTTTCCTCAAGAGCTTGTAGGTTTTCTTCCACTCTCCCAAAGACATTTTTTTTCCATGCACGTAAAGCAACTTTGGTTCTCTTAAGACAAATAGCAAGTTTCAAGAGACCCGAAGCCGGGTCATTCCTGGACCAGGCATCTTTGACACAAGACAAAAACAAATCATGCGAGCACCACATATTAAGGAAACGAAAAGGAGAGGGGCCATACAAAGAAAACGGCGTATCCGTATAAACCACCATAGGACAATGATCTGATGATTTCCGACTTAGATATATATATGAAGTGTGCCGAACCAAAAAGGTTGGAAAAAGCATTATTAATGAGAACTCGATCAAGTTTAGCCCAGCTACAAGACACCCCTTCATGGCCATTACACCATGACATACGTTGGCCAGTGTTCAATAAATCAAAAAGACCACAATGATGTAAACAATCATTAAACTCCATCATAGATAAAAGAGGTCTTGGATTTCCACCAATTCTTTCCGCATCCATACGAATTACATTAAAATCTCCCATGACCAACCAAGGAATATCTGATACTTGACTCTCCTCCAGTTGCCGCCATAACTGTCTTCTTTCAACATAAGAACATTTGGCATAGACAAAAGTCACCAAAATTCTTTGACCGTCCTTGATAAACCACCCGGAAACCATCTGTGTCATAATAGAAATAACTTCAAAGGCATTACTATCCCTCCAAAAAAGCCACAGTTTACCACCATGACTTTCATTAGAGATAAAATGGTGATAATTCAAAAAATTTCCCAACTTTTCCATACGCTCCGCAGCCACAAAAGGCTTTGAAATAGCAAACAAACCAACATTAAACTTATTAATCAACTTCTTCAACCTTCCACTAGACCTGCCCAACCCTCTAATATTCCAAAAAAATATTGAAACAATCATAAAGTTAATTTATGTGATCGGATGTGAACCCTCTGGGATTTCCTCACTGATTTTTCCTCTATAGTTTTGGTGTTTTCAGTTATCAATCTCTGCTCTGTATCTGATTCATACATTTTTTCTTTGCCCCGCAACACTGAAATTTCACCTTCCTCCCTCTCTAACGAATAACCTAGAGCCAGTTCTCCCTGATTCCAGCCTTGGTTCCCATCTTCAATCTGATTAGGACTGTCCGCACCAACCCCTTTCTCGTGTAACATAGGTTCATCTTCCATCTGATTAAGACTGACCGCACCAACCCCTTTCTCGTGAGACATAGGTTCACCGTGTGAAACTCTATTGAACTCTGTTGAACTATCATTCACATTATTTCCCAAGCTCCTCTGCGGAACATCAGAGTTTTCCATTGCATGTTTCCCATTGTCATTAGCCACAGGAACTTCCGTTAACACAGGGCACATATCTTGGACCATCTTCGTCATCGACGCATTACTGGGACCTGCTTCTTGCTCCACTGGCTTTGCCCCTTTATCCATCTCAGTATTGATTTCCAGAACACCATCATTAAACTTCGGTTTCCATACCTTTTTTTCTTTATGATTTCCGTCATCCCTTCGCTTTTCTCCCACCCTACAAACAACCGAGGTATGTCCTTGCCGGCAACATTTAGAGCAAAAAAATCCCAACTTTTCATATTTGGCCTCTTGCCAATTACATTGTTTCGGAGATAAAACAAGAGGAAATCCCTTTACCGGCTCCATGGTCAAGTCTACTTCCACACAAATACGTGCCCCCAAGGCTCTCGTACGGTTGATTGTCACATTATCGGTTCCAAGATAACGACCAAAACGAGCCGCTAAAATTTTCAGAAAATCCTTTCGGTAAAGATGCATCGGTAACCCTGGTAAGAAGATCCATTGAGGAGCCAATGGAGATTCTTTGTTCACATCAAACTCCTTCGTCCATTTGAACAGCCGAAAATAATTGCCTTCCATTGTTCTACCTTCCCTTGCCCAGCCATGCACAAAGTCACGTTCGTTTTTCATGTGAATTAACACATGGTAATCATCCATAAAACTGATCGTTGGAATTTCTGTCAAGCCCCATGTTTTCACAACAGATAACCGAATTTTGTCAATAGATGGCCGATACCTCATGAACTTCATAACCAGAGCATAACAAAACTCTTCCTCAGCCTTAACCATCTCTGTTTCCTGAGAAAATAAATCCCAATTCACCATTGATATCAACTGGAAATCTCATAGGAATTTTGAACGCAGGAGTCTCCACTTTCTTATTCACGGCTTGTGCATAAGACTGCACCCCGGAACCAGCCTGGACGACAATCCCCGCCGACGGTGAGGCCATCGGAGGGGTGGAAGGTGTCATCCCAACCAACCCTAGGCGATCGAGAACAAACGAACAGAATATGGGGAATTATTGACTGGAATCTTGGAAGCCTCGGAATAATCTATTAGGTTTCAAAGAACCCTAATGTCCTGATGAAAACTCTGCAATCACAAACCTCGCACAAGAAAATATACCTGCAATCACAAACCTCTCACACGCCCTGCATGTCATTGATTCCGTGTGCTTGATACACGAGAGACGATCACCATGGCAAAGGCGTCGTAGTAGATCTTGCTATTGAATACACCAAGGAGAGCAACGGTTCTGTTTCCTCGATCACAACAACCCCTCTTTTCTTTATCTCTCACGAAAAGCAACCCTGACAAAACTGCTTTTCTCTCTCTCTTCCAACATCTAACATCAAAGCACCCTAATTAAGAAAGAAACAAGTGGAACCATGGCTGGTCTAGGCAGCGGCGGCTCGAGCCAGCAAGGTGGTGGGTGGGATTTCCGGTGGGAATATTTTGCTCTCAATTCGATCGTGAGAGTTGTAATTTCACGTTGAGAGAAAAGGCATACTGATGTAAGCAAAATCTGAGAAGTATTGTATCGATTTTTAGAGATTTTTGGTTAGAATTGACTCTCTCTCTCTTTCTTTCTTTCTTCTTCTTTTTTTTTTTTTTTTTTTTTTTTTTTTTTTTTTTTTT
>JAESVK010000101.1:1614355-1628420 GCA_017140935.1 Hamamelis virginiana
TTCGATTAAAAAAAAAAAATAGTAATACGAAGCTAATACAAAAGCACATCTAAATTCTTAAATCAAAATCCAAAAATATCACTTTCATAATAAAGGGCAATAATATACTATAATACCAAGCAAATATAAAGTCCTAATTCCTTAATTAAATTCCTAAATAAAAAATTTAAATCCCATATCAAATAAATAATAATAAAAAATTTGGGGCCCCTTAAAATTGGGGCCTCAAGCAATTGCTTTAGTAGGCAAAAGCCAAGGGCCGGCCTTGGGTGGGTGAGTGAGAGAGAGAGAGAGAGAGAGAGAGATGTTCCCATTTTGTAGTTCTACATTTTTTTTTCTTCCATCAGAGGACAGCTCCAAATTTTTGCCTAAACTAGAAAACCAAATTCTTATCACTTTATCAGGCTACATACCCATATATGTGTTCCAAATACAAATTTCCAAATAGAATTAGAATGCATTTTCTGTTAGGAAAATGAAAGATGAAACACAAGATTATGTGTGCCTCGGTTCCGTTGAAGCATTAGCAGGTTTCATGAAGGGTGCCGTCTTCATCGTCGCTGGGTTTCACAAATGTGAGTCCCCATCCAAGCATTTCCCTGCTCCATTTTTCGCTGGGTTCCATGAAGGGTGCCGTCGAAGAGCTTCCATGAAGGTGTCGTCAAAGAGGTGTCGTTGAAGAGCTCCCATGAAGTTGTCGTCAAAGAGGTGCCTGCGGAAAAAGCAGCAGATTTGGGGCAGAAATAGTGGAATGTGCAAAGAATCGCTTTTGAGTGAAGAATGAAATTTTAATAGGTTTTCCAAATTTTGAAATAGGCGCCACTTTTAATATCCCGGCTGACTGTGCATAAATTTTTTTTGAGTGGGCATCCAACTCAGCAGCCATGTCATTTGGGATCACTTTTTGGACTTTTATTTTGGGTGATATAGCATTTTGCTTTTCCATTAAAAAATAGAGTTAGGTTCTGTTCCTAATGTAAGGGAATATTAGGGCCTGTTTACTTCATGAAAATTTTCACAATTTTCATTTTCTATGAAAATTTTCACTAAGTAAACAAGCCCTTAGGAACTCCTAATGTGTAATCCAATTGCTAAATCAATTTATGAAGTAATCTAATGAATAAAATCAAGGGGGAACTGGCCAAAGGTCCTCATTTAAAAGATTTTAATGTCGCCCAAAGTCCTTTTGGCATAAATAGGACAAAAATATCCTTCATTTCCCAAACAACATTTAATCCCAACCCGGATTTCACAACGCCGGACCCCAAACTTCACTATGCCGGACGTCGGATTTTACTACACCGGAATTGCGTTTCACTACGCTAGAAACACATTTCACTACACTTGAAAACACATTTCATTACGTTGGAAACACATTTTACTATGACGAAAAATGCATTTCATTATACCGAAAATGCATTTCACTATGTCGAAAAACGCATTTCATTGAGCCGGACAAGCATTTCACTATGCCAAAAAAAAAAAAAAAAATCATTTTTTTATGAATGGGAGAGAGAAATAGGAGAGATTGAGAGAAAGAAAAAGAGGAGAGAGAGAGGGATTATGTTGAGGGGAGTTGGATTGGTTTGAATTTTCCACCAACCATGCAAACCCATTGGTGATGGCTGACTTCGCTATCAAAGCTTCCATGGTGGCTCTGTTTTGATTGAACCGCTTGACCGAAAGCACATATATGGAGCAGCTGGAGATCAACATCGGGAATTTCTGGTAGACTTGCATTGTTCAAACCAACTGCAACGTCGATGTGGTGGAGTGGAAGAAGATGCACGCAGGCGGAGAGAGGAGAGAGAAATTGGAGTGTTGTTTCAGATTGAAGCTTAATCGCCGGTGATTTTCACGCCGATAGAGAAATGAGAGAGAAACATAGAGCAATAGAGAGAGAGGTGGGAGAGGAAAAAGGTGCATGAATGTGCCAAAGTTGCTGGCTCGATGCCGGCGGCGATGGTGTTCGGCAGGGTGCCAGATCTGATATTATAACACTGATCGGCGAGGGGTGGTTCAACTCCTACCATTTTCTCATCTCCGGCGGATCTCGGTTTCGATTCAGATTTTTTTGTTTCTTTTTTTGTAGGAACAGAATCAGAAACGTTAATGGTGTTCGGCAACTCTTTTTGTTTCCATTCTATCTCTCTCTCTCTTGTTTCCATTTTCTATTTTTGTTTATAATATCATAAACTTTTTTTTTCTTTTTTTTTATCACAGTTGATCTTAATTGCTCCAGTTAACTCTGATCTCGCTACTTCCCTGCAAATGTCGATCTGCAATTTTAACAGAGAGTGGAGAGAGAAAGGGAAAGAGAGAGAGAGAGAGGGAGACAGAGTCATTGATTAGTCTAAGCTAGATGAAGACACTTGCTGGAGATGGAGATGGGCTTGCCGGAGATGGAGATGCTGCTGATAGCCTCATTTGATCAAGAAGATGGCTGAAAGCATGGGGAAGCCACATGGAGAGCACATGGTGCAATTGCCCACCAACAATGTTATTCAGCCGGAAATGGGAACCGGAAATGGGAGCCGGAATGAGGTGTCGCCTACGTGGCGACATTTTTTAATCAACAACAAAACCACTTTGCAGCAGCTACTACTGTAGAACGAAAGTGATAAGTTTGAAAAATAGCTTTCAGCAGCCCGAGGTCAGGCTCATGTCAGTCACACAGCTGAACCCATCACTCCATCTCTCTCTTTCTCTTTCCCAGCAGCAGAAACCTATTCTTTCTCCATCTCTCTCTTTCTCTTTCCCAGCAGCACAAAGCCATCATTCCACTCCGGCCATCTCTCTGCAGACTCCGGCGGTCTTCCCAGCGGCACAGTAGCAGCATCCCAGCGGCGCACACCATTTGAAAGCCCACCGCCCCGACGCCGACGCCGGTGAGTTGCTCCACCCCAACCCGCCCTCTCTCTCCCTCGCTCTCCACTGGTATATATATATATATATATATATATATATATATATATATATACAGGGGTGATGTCCCACGGCCGACCGTGCCATCCGAAGATGCGGTCAGGGGTGATGAGCCGTTGGATTTGAGGGACGGTGAGGATTGAGGCGTGTGAGGATTGAGGCGTATTTGCAATTTCAACGCAGCATTAAATGCGTGTCAGAAAAGCTGAGAATGGCAGGCTTTGAATAAGAGGGCAACACAACCCACCAGAGACAGAATTAACCAAACAGGGTAAAAAGTTTAAACTTAAACCAAACTATATCAACACTTCAACAGTATTAGATCACCAAATAGCCAAATCAAATACCTTTGCCGCAATACTGCGCAAATACTTGGCACGAACAGCCCCTGGCGCTGAGGCCCAATCTTTCCCCCTGTTCCTCGCCATGGCTTTCCGAGCAGCCTCCACCGCCAGCTCCACATCTTCAGCGGTAGCAGCTGGAATATCCCCTAAAACCCATCCAACAAGCTCTCCAAAAATCAGATTCAAGTTAAAACCTAAAACCAAACATTACGTTCCCTAAACCCTCCGTTTGTATGCCAAGAAAATGGAGGAAGCGAAACAAAAGTCACATTTTCCATCTTATTTTCCCCCGTGTTTTGGTTTGCTCCACATGTCAAAGTAAACTCAATTAAACCAAATTACTGTACCAGGCTCAGTTGAGTAGAAGAGTGTTAGGCTTACTCGAGTCACAATAAACGTAAAATCTGATTCAAAACTTCCATTTCCCTACATTTTCTCAGCAACCAACAAGAGTAAAAATTTTAAATGTCTGTCTCTTTTCCTCAGATTTCCCAGCAACCAAACGGAGCACAAAAATACTTGCTAACTATTGAACATTAAACCTTAAACTTGATAATCGAAGGCTTACTGAGACAATAACTCCAATTTTGCAGTGAAAATGATGACAGATATAAAGGATCAAACAAAGTGAAACTCAACAAGCTTCGGCGTTCGAATAATTCAAGCAATAACCATTCAAATCAAATTATATATATATATATATATATATATAATGGCGGTTCACGGCGAAGGCAGTCGGAGAAGATGGGGGGTCTCGAGGTTTTGTATTTTCTGAAATGTCGCGAAGTGGGGGGGACCAGAAGAGTTATTTACTTTTTGTTTTCATCTAAAACCGCTGTTTCAAACAGCGGTTATTTGATTAACACTAAAACCGCTGTTTCTAACAGCGGTTATTTGGGAGACATGCGATTTGACCGTCAGCCTGCCATCCTCAGCTTTTCTGACACGCATTTAATGCTGCGTTGAAATTGCAAATACGCCTCAATCCTCACACGCCTCAATCCTCACCGTCCCTCAAATCCAACGGCTCATCACCCCTGACCGCATCTTCGGATGGCACGGTCGGCCGTGGGACATCACCCCTGTATATATATATATATATATATATATATATATATATATATATATATATATATATATATATATATATATTTGGAAGCTTGCTTCTTTTTAGTTTTTTAGATTCTTAATTAATGTCATTTTGAATAAAAAAAAATGAATCAAGTAACCTTTAAAAAGAAAAAAACTGGGTAAGCAATTAAATTTATCCATAAAATTTTAAATAAATTTTATTAGTCTTTAGTTGATAATAATTTATTTTTGTATTTAATTATTTTTTGTTGTTTAGTATTTAGTTGATAATAGTATTTTTGTTCTAGAACAGCTTACAGAACCCTGCCAAGCTTAGTAAGATCATGAGCTACTTGCACCTAAGCAAGGTCAGCTTTACAAAGCTTACAGAAACATAAGACTTAGGGCATGTTTGGCCATTTTGTATACATAAGCCATTTTGGCCATTTCTTCCACTTGAAATGGCAAAAATGATGTTCAATTTTTGGAATTACATCCAACAGATTGGCAAAAAATCGACACTGATAGACCGATGAAAGGAAATCCAGGTTAGGCTGCTTCTGCGAAGGAATGTTTGTGGCAATGAACTAGCTAGCATGGCTTCATTGGAGACCTTAGTTTCCATTATATTATCAATCTCAGGTTTCCCTTGCATAACTCAGCAAACTGGCACTGTGAAAAGTCTTTGACTTTTGACTATTTGAACTGTAGATTTCAGGATATTGGTGTTAGAACTGATTAAAGCACATGAAAGAAATGGCTCCATATTATTTGATTTTTTTCCCTTCTTACAATGCAATAGACGTTGAAAAATAATAATGATTTGATTCATATACTTTATTGTCCTGTTTGGCCACTTGGATTTTGCACTCCCCAACCTGGAGTGAGAAATCAGGCTCTAACAATCTGATTTGTTTGTGGTAAGTATGGGGAGAAGGGTGTCAATAAATTATCTTTTGAAGTCTAAGCTGTTGTATCATTGGTACCTACGAGGTCACACACTCTCTTCTTTCCTATACACGGAATGGCAGATCATTTTATCTATATTTAATATTATTGTTTCTGTCATTACTGTTATTGCTTTTTTTTGTCCTTTGTTGTTAGTTTCCAAATTATATGCATATTTTCCTGTTTCGCACATTCACTATTAAAATCCACGCCATTATATTTGTATTTATTTTTTATTCTTTTTTATTTTTGGTAGGCGATGGATGAAATAGATGCAATGCATAATAGTGAAGATGATGCTAGATGTGAAGTTGGTGGTAATGAGATTAGTGTGGGTGAAGATGATGCTATATGTGAAGTTGGTGGTAATGAGATTAGTGTGGGTGATTGTGATGATGTAGTTAGTGGTGATGAGATTGAGGATATTGAGGTCTGGAAGGAATTTGACTCCTTAGATGATTGTTACAACTTTTATAGAAATTATGGTAAGCAAAAAGGTTTTGGTGTGTTCAAAAGAGATTCTAAACGTGGAGATGATGGACTGGAGAGATGGGTCACATATGCTTGTTATAAAGCAAGGATGAAAAAAAACAGCTCTAAGAGTTCCTTGAACCCAAGACTTTCAGTAAAAACAAATTGTAAAGCTAAGATAAATGTAGTATTACAATCGAATGGAAAATTTAAATTGACCACTGCTTGTCTTGAACATAATCATGCATTAAGCCCCACAAAAACAAGGTACATGAGATGTAATAAAAGGTTAGATCTATATGTGAAGAGGAGATTGGAGCTAAATGATCGAGCAGGTATACGAATCAACAAGAATTTTAATTCTTTAGTTGTTGAAGCAGGGGGTGTAGAAAATCTATCATTTGATGAAAGGGATTGTCGGAATTATATTGTTAGAGAGAGGCAATTAAGACTTGGAAAGGGAGATGGTGCAGCACTCCAAGATTACTTCAATAGGATGCAAGAAAAAGAGAGTGGTTTTTTCTATGCCATTGACTTGGATGATGATAACAGGTTGAGAAATGTATTTTGGGCTGATGCAAGGAGTAGGGCAACTTTTGTAGCTTTTGGAGATGTTGTCACATTTGACACAACTTATCTCACAAATAAATACGATATGCCTTTTGCTCCTTTTGTAGGCGTAAATCATCATGGCAATTCTGTGTTGTTGGGATGTGGATTGTTATCCAATGAGGATACCAATACTTTTCGATGGTTATTTGAAACTTGGTTGTTGTGTATGGATAAATGTCCTCCAAAAGCTATAATCACTGACCAGTGCAAAGCAATGCAAAATGCCATTGAGATTGTGTTCCCAGACACTCGTCATCGGTGGTGCTTATGGCATATAATGAAGAATATTCCTGAGAAACTGAGAGGATATGAGCAGTATAAAGCAATTAAAAAAGATTTAAAATTTTGTGTTTATGAAACTTTCACTAAAGATGAGTTTGATGATAGATGGAGAGAGATGATTGTCACATATGATCTTCATGGAAATGAATGGCTCAAAGGGTTGTATGCTGAGCGGATGCGTTGGGTTCCTATCTTTTTGAAAGACACTTTTTTTTGTAGTGAAAGTATGTCGCCACGTAGGCGACACCTCATTCCGGCTCCCATTTCCGGTTCCCATTTCCGGCTGAATAACATTGTTGAATTGCCCACCCTCAACTTCTTAAAAATGTTATTTTAGTATACATATTTTATAATTATTAGAAACTCGACCCTTGTCAAATTTTAATTTTTTTCCTAAATTTTTTTTACTATTGCAACCCACCTAATTTTCATCCTTATTATTTAAAATTCAATTTAAGTGTATTGATAATTCAAATTTGTTAACTTATTATATATACATATACAGAGATGCTATTATTAGATTGACCTAACGCAAAGTTGCGTCAAGTCACCTCCATATGGTCAATTTGAAATAAGATTTTGTTAAACCAACCATTGGATTAGATACTCTTCTTTTGTACGTCATGGCTACATAGAATCATAGTGATCCATTGGTTGGTTTTTGAAAAATATCATTGTGAAAATATGCAACTTATTTGTTTTTCAAAATATCACAATTTTTTTATGGTTAGATTTTTCAAACACCAACCGTCGGATCGCTGTAATTTTTTGCAGGCATGACATACAAAAGAGGAGTATCTAATCCAAAGGTTGGTTTTACAAAATCTCTTCTGAACTGGCCATATGGAGGCAACCTGAAGCAACTTTGTGTTAGGTCGACCTGATAATAACATTTTATGTATACATATATACTAAATATCTTTTACCTCGAAATGTTGCTCTCTTACCCGTACAAATTTGTTAGCTCATTTATCAAAAATTTTCCTCCACTTTCAATTTAACAATCTTTTATTTTTCAAAAAGATTAAGGGTTCGTTTATGCTAACTTTTTCTAAAATCACTTTTGAATAACTATCTCTTCATACAATTCTTTAAAATTATAGTCAAATTATGTCTTCATGTATTAAAATTTATATACTAAAAGTGATTGTGACAAAAGTTGGGGCTTCCTAGCTTTTGACACAATCACTTATTGTATGAAAATTTTGCCAACATCATATTTCATCTCAAGTTGTCTAAAAACGATTATCACTTTATCTCTTAAATCAAGTGAAATTTTGAGCTCCAAAAGTGATTTTAGAAAAATCTAATGCAAAGGGGCCCTAATTGTAATGCTTTTTGCAAGATGAATAATAAACTAATTACCAATAAAAAAAAATGGGGAATTTGGCTAAAGGTCCTCATTTAGAAAATTTTCATACCAAAAGTCCTTTCAAAAGATTTTTCTCCCCAAAAGTCCTTTTGGCATGAATTAGACAAAAATACCCATTCTTCCTAATAACCTTCAACGCCACCTACACCCCCAACCTCCGGGTTCACTACGTCACATCCCGTAGTTCCATACGTCGGAAACACAGGAAAATGCAGGTTATTACGCTGGAAATGCAAGTCAGTACACTAACGCAGGTCACTACGCCGGGAAAGCAGGTCATTAAGCCGGAAAACGCAGGTCACTACGCCAAAAAAAAAAAAAAAAATCTTTCTTTTTCTTATATTTTCTAATCAACCAAACAAAAAGTTAATTAAAAAAACTTTTTTTTTCTTACATTTTCCTAGCAAACAGAAACCAACAAAAATTGAACAAATCTTTTCTTTTTCCTACATTTTCCAGCAACCAAACAAAAAAATAAATCTTTCTCTTTCCTAAAGTTTCCGAGCAAACAGTAACCAAAAAATAATTGTGCACAGTTACATCTAAGAATCTGAATTTCAATTCATTTTCTTAGTAACCAAACAAAAAATTCCAAGATGAAAACAAAATAAACAAATGGAGATTGCTTGATTTGCTCTCTATCAAAGTAAAAAGATTGAAGCTTTTTGCACAAATTAGAGAACTAAAGATTGAACCTTTGACTGTGCTACCAAATCTCATTGGGGAACTTCGAGGTCCGCCGATCTGGTCATCAATGGCAGATCCATCAACAGATCAGAGTAGGGTCTCAGTTTCTTCTAGATTAGAGATGTCACGTGCATCGTCGTCAACTGAGAAGAAAAAGAAGATTTGCAGCAACCATGGTGGATCTAGAAGTCATCGCAACATGCGATGGCTTCAATCTTCGGTAAAACATAGATTTGAATGTGCTGGCCGAAGTTGCTTGCCCAACGCTGGCACACCAACCATCCGCTCCGAGCTGTGTCCCTCCTTGCTAATAATAGAAGAGAGCGGTTTGGGATTGATTCATCACATCTGCTAGCAGTTCCTCGCACAGAAGCCCGAACTCTTGGACGAAGGTCAAATTCAGCGAACAGAAAGGGTAAGTTCACAGATCTGAAGATGGATGAGATGCTGGAAGTAGTGAACCCGGCCAAAGCTCTGTATTATTATTAATGGTGTTAGCACTTAGTAGGAATATGATTGGGAATTTGGGCAGTGGAATTTTCTCAGCTCGAGCTTCGTCAATACCCTGTTGATGGAAGGAATGTTGATCCATGAAATAAATGGGATGTCAAGATTAATCCCCCACTGAAAACCAGTTGAATTTTAAAGGTTTAAATTTTATTTTTCACACAGTTGACCAATTAAAAACTCATCAGTAATTCATCAGGCTGTTCTCAAGCAGGCCAAGCCCACAGTTACATGGAGATGAAGAAGATAAAAAGAGGACGGAAGGAAGAGCAAAGGATCAGGGGGCAATTTTGTCTATAAAATAAATTGATTTTCAAGAAAAAGACTAGAGCCATTAAATCTATTCTAAGAGCAACTCCAACGGAGTAGCCATCTTGATGCTGTTAGGAAAAATGCCTTCCCAAAGTGACAAAATGGTGCTCCAACGGAAGAGGCATCTCAGTCGGCAAAATGCCTCTTCCCCATTTTAGTCAGCAAATTTGCCGAGAGATGGATGAGAGAGAGAACTCTCGGCAAATTAGCCACGTAAGCAAAAATCACAAATTTGAATTCGTCAACGGCTCTTTCTCTCAACAGAAACCTGCTATGCCACTGTTATTTGTGCAGCAAATTTGTTCCATAAAATGAATATATGACATACCTGATGAGCATCCACAAGGTGATTTTTGAAGAAAAATTTTGGCAAGAGCCATTGCTGCACCAGACCTTCTTCCTCACCAAGAAAAATCACCAAGCTCCAAAGTTAGATTTGAAGAACTCTGCTCGGTGTATGATGTTGTTGGAGAAGAAACCTCAAATTTGCTCTTATTTTATTTCCACGATTTTGTTCAAAATGGGTTTATATCAAAATGGCTTCCTTTTGATTACAGGGTTCTAGTGTCTTCATTGGTATGTTCTTTTGTAGAGAAGGGAGCTTGTTGAGTATTGGAAAAGAAGGAAGCTTGTAGTTGAGTATCGGTCAGAGCCTGCTATGCCCATTGTTGAGTCTTCCTTTTCTTCTAGAAGAAACTAGAAGATGAAGATGATGTGTGTTTAGTTTTTATCTCTTTTTTTTTATTATTTTTTTTCCAAAAATCAATTTTGTTTTGTCTTTTACTTTGTCTGTTACTTTGTATTTTTCTTAAGTCATTTAAGTTATTTCCTTAAGTAATTTTTTTTTTTATAACATGATAAGTATTTATTCTAATTTTATAACTTGTATTTAAAATTTTGAGAAATTGACCGTTAGATTAGATAAACTGCTTATCAATTTCATGTTTGTCAAAAATCACAATGATCCAACAGTTAGTTTCTAATAAATGTCACTGTGAAAAATTGTGACATTTTTTGTTCTTCAAAATATCACTGTTTTTTCCTAGTTAGTTTTTTCATAAATCGACCGTTGGATCACTGTGGTTTTTGGTAAACATGAAATTGATAAGCAGTTCATATAATCCAACGGTCAATTTTTCAAAATATGCATTGTATTTGTCCTAATTGAGGTCAAGTTGCATAAGGTGCACCATATAATATAAAGACTGTGCGTTGAATATTATGTTTATTGTGGCTATTTTTTATTTTTTATTTTCATGTGCAGATGGATTATGAAAATAATCAATATTTCACTAGTCTCTTAAGCGGCGATGTGGTTTTTGTTGATAACTTTTGTGGCGAAAGTGCTGATAATGCCAACCAATATTCTAATGGATCAGAAATGTCAACCCAAATCCCTACTGAAATGAGAGCCGCAACAAAGAAATCACAACGAGCAAAAAACTTTTCAGTTGCAGAGGATATTCTTATCATATCTGAATATCTCAACACGGGGCTTTAATGCGATCACCGGTACTGAGCGTAGTAAAAAAAGTTATTGGAAACAAATATATGACTATATTGTAGCAAATCAAAAAGTTGACTATCGTCGTACCCAAACATCTCTTTCGAATCGATGGTGTACAATTAACCATGACGTGAGTAAGTTTATTGGGTGTCATGCAAAAATTCAACAAATGAGACAAAGTGGATTTACCAAACAAAACAAGGTATTAATAATTTTTAAATTCACATAGTTGGATATGTTTTGAATTTATTATATTTATATACATATTTTTTTTTTATAGATACTAAATAATGGTTTTCTATAATTGTTCAGGTTGTACAAGCAAAAGAAATGTACCACGATGAAACCGGAAAACAATTTATGTTGGATCATTACCCTAGATGAAAAAGTCCTGTTTCTAACAAAAAGTCAAAAAGTACAAACGATGCCAGTCCAGCTTCCTCATTTCCCATAAGTCCAGAATCAATAAATTTAGAGGCAGATAATGTATCCATCAATGAAAGGCCACATGGCAGAAAGGCCTCAAAAAAACAGTTAAAAAATCAAAAAGCGGGAGAAAGTAGTGGAAACACTCAAAGCCAATCTTCATTAATTTTGGATCAATACAGGGAAGAAATGTTATCAGTAGAACGTGAGAAAAAAGAACACCGTCAAAAGATGCTAGTGTACCAAGAAGAATTGCTTTAAGTTGAGAAAGAAAAAGTATGCCTACAAAAATACATGAAGATGAGCAAATTATGAAGATGGATACTTCTAGCATGGATCCCGAAATGGAAGCATTTTATAATAAATTGAAAATGGATATTGTTAGAAGAAGCATGGAATATCAGCAGTTAATTGTTTTAGTATTTCAAATCCTTTAAAATGTTTAATGTGTTGTTCTTTTATAAGACTTAAGTGTTATTTAATATGGCATTATTTTACTCTATGTACATGTTAATTTATTGGGTGGGAAGACAACATACATATTTAGCACAACAAAAACATGTTACATTTTTCTTAGTGAAAATACAAATAAAACATGGAAAGCACAACAACACAACAAACTGAAGAAATAAAAAAAAAAAGAAAAAGAAAAAGAATCTGATACAAGCATGCTGAAAGTAAACATAAACCCTTAAAAAAAAAAATAAAAGAGATACAATTTCCTACTGTGATCCATGCCAATTCCATAAGTGTTCAACTCAATCTTCCTGGAGTTGATTATGGACTTGGGTGTCTCTAATGCAATGATATGTTTCAATGAAATTTACTAGTTCCGATGTACGCTCATGTGACACTGATACAGGCTCGCCAGGAAAATCATAAAGCATATCAGCGTCACTGGTATCTTCCTCATCCTCAATAATCTTATTATGCATTATTATGCACGCTGTCATGATATCGTGAAGTGTTTCTTCATCCCAAAAATGGGCAGGCCCACGGATGATTTGAAAACATGCTTGGAGCACCCCGAAAGCTCTCTCCACATCTTTCCTTACAGCCTCATGAGAATCTTTAAAAAATTGCTTCATGTGTCCCTGTGGACATAGGATTGATTTTACAAACATTGACCATTTAGGATATATACCATCAGTTAAGTAATACCCCTTTGTATAATCGTGCTCATTAATCGTATAGTTGACGGGAGGAAAACGTCCTTCAGTAAGTTCACCAAAAATAGGAGATCGGTCTAGCACATTAATATCATTAAGTGATCCAGGCATCCCAAAAAAAGCATGTCATATCCAAAGATTTATAGAAGCTACGGCTTCTAAAATAATAGTTGGTTCGTGGATGTGACCAGTATACATCCCTTGCCACGCAATTGGACAGCTCTTCCATTTTTAATGCATACAGTCAATACTTCCCAGCATTCCGGGAAAGTCACGTTATTCGCCAATAGCTAGCAATTGAGCAACGTCATCACTGTTTGGTGACCTTAAGTACTGGTCACCAAACACTGCAACCACTGTTTTAACAAACCTTCTCAAACTTTCAATGGCAGGACTTTCTCCGATCTGTACGTAATCATCAACAGAATCAGCTGATGCTCCATAAGCAAGCATCCTCATTGCAGCTATTACCTTTTGAAGGGAAGACAACCCAAGAACACCATAAGCATCTCTTCTTTGGGTGAAGTATGGACATGCAACTTCAACTCCATTTTGAATTCGAACAAAAAGATTGCGACTCATTCGAAACCTCCTCCAAAATAAATGAGCACGATAAATTGGTTCTGCAGCAAAATAATCACGATAAAGTCTATCATGACCATCTGTTTTACCGTGATCAATGATATTGTGGCCTGGAACAGAACCACGACGTCTTGTTGGCCGTCTCCGACTAGCTTGCTCCTCTTCTTCTATGATAATGTTTGCTATCACCTCGAAATCATTACGATCGTCATCAAAAAACAAATCATATATGAGGAGGTTATTTAAAGCCATAGATAGTAGTAGGGTATTGAAATTTGAAGAGCAAGTGGATATTGTAATGGATGAAAATGATGAAGGAAAATGATTATATTTATAGGTGGAATTTAGGCGGTCAAATTTAAAATTTTGAATTTGGTTTTTGAAAATTTGAATTTGAATTTTAGCCGGTTGAAATTTTGAATTTTGAATTTTGAATTTAAATTTTAATCGAAAATGTTTTTGAAATTTTGAATTTTATATTTCACAACAAAATGAATTTTGAATTGGCATATGGAAATTATATTTTTGAATTTAAAATTTTGGCAAATGAAAGCAAATTTTTTTATTTTGAATTTTAAATTTTCCCTACTTCAATTTAATTTATAACTATTAAAAATTTGTTATTAAAATCCCAATTATCGGTAAAATATACTATTTTTAAAAATCCGTTTCAAAATATAGCCGTTTATAGCATATTCAAATTATGGTTTGAGAAAATGTCAAAATAACATTAAAATATTAATGTTAGGCATTTTGCATGGTCATAGTTGGAGTGACCTTTCATTTGGATAGGCAAAATGAAGAGGCAAAACACTATTCATGGGTTTTGAAGAGGCAAAATGCCTCTTGA
>JAESVK010000101.1:1649637-1670817 GCA_017140935.1 Hamamelis virginiana
AGGGGATAGCCCAACCAGACTCAACAAAATGGTTCGGGCACACAAAATAAATAGTGGATATCAGCTCTGTAATAGTTCTACCGCAACAGAGATCAGCTTTGAAACAGCTCCGTCGAACAGCTAAATCGGCTCAATGCAACTCTGCTAAATCAGGCATCAGCTCATAGCAGCTACTCTCGACTGAGGTCAATTATTCAGCCTAACATCAGGCATCTATTTTGCTACCTAAGAGCTACCATCGTATATGGCATCGCTCGCTACCATAGTATATGGCATCGCTCACTGGGGGCAATTATTCAGCCTTGCATCAGGCATCTATTCTGCTATCTAAAATGTTTTTCAAAGATAAGTATGCCAAAGCAATAAGTGTAAAACATTTTGTCTTTGAAGTCCATATAGCCCACCATGAGTTTGAATCAATTTTTGACCAAAATGTGATTTTCCAAAGTTAAAACCTATAGTCTTTAAGTCATAATTAATTGAGCCAATGTAGTTCATCCTAAAGAGAGATTTACATGATAAATCCTAAGCACTCACACAAGATAAAATCTTCACAGAATTTCTTCAACAATTGTGCTTGGCATGTGTTAGGCTCCATCTTTGACTTCAATAAAATTGTAGCTTTTTGCTCCATGCTCCTTAGTGATTGTTCTACAAATTCACTTGAGCTTAGCTTTAATGATGGTTGAGCCTTCTTCAATTGACAATTTGAATCCTGTTATTATATATAAGCATATATATATACTATAATGGACAAATAAGAACTATAGGATAATGTCAATTAACCAATAAGGTTAGTCAAATAATCACTCAATGATATTTAGCAATTAACAAGAGTGAATGACAAAGTATTCATATGTATAATTGAATATACATAATACAATGTTTGTTATCATCAAACATTGAGCACAATGTGCATATAGAATAAATAAATCAATCAATGATTTGTGGCTCCCCCTAACAATATGCATATAAAGATACTAAAAATTATCATTTAAAGCATATGCATATTTTAGGTAAAACAAATTCATGATGCAACAATAAGTCCATGAGACAAAGATATTCACATCATCATGAATTTTACCACAATTCATGCTAGCAAATATACACAATATGCAAATCAAATAGAATCACAATACAATGATTGTTATCATCAAAATCAACCAACCAAGGTGGAAGCCATAAGGCTAACACCTTCAAATCAAGATAGGGAAAGGCGTCGCTCCATCCTCAAAGAATTGAAGGAAAAGGAATACACATTCCTAAACTTTGACGTACCAGGCATGTTAGAGGACTTACTTCAAAAGAAGGTAATTGAGCTACCAGAGTGCAAACGCCCTAAGGAGATGGGGCGTATTGATAATCCCAAGTACTGCAAGTATCATAGGATTATTAGTCACCCGGTAGAGAAATGTTTTGTGCTAAAATAGTTAATTATGAGCCTCGCAAGACAGGAAAGGATTCATTTAGAACTAGATGACGTGGTAGAGACAAACCATGCTACTGTCACCTTTGGGTCTCTGGATCCTGTATCCCTACCAACTTTGCCAAAGCTGTTGACACCTCAGTCTCGAACCTCGGGGGCAAGAAGCGAGGCAATTAAATTTGAGACACTTGAACCAATACAAGTTATGCCTTTTCGAACTATTCCCAGTATTCTCGACTCCAATCGTGGGTCGACCCTTGAAGACAATGAGGGATGGACAGTTGTGACTCAAAGAAAGCCACAACGGAACTCATCTAAACCAGAACTTGTACAAGTTCACGGAAATAGACATAAGAGAAATTCTCGTCGACCTCCACAACAAGTATGGAAGAAAAAGATGGAAACGAGAAAAGAAGCAAAGCTAGTCGTTGAGTTTGTGGAATAGAAGCCTCTTGTCCCTATTACCTTACGGGAATATTTCCCTAAGGGATTCTTTGATAATCAAATGATGGGAACAACTTACATAGTTTCTTGTTATGAAACTCATGATGAAGACGAGTCTACAGGGAGTGAAGATGATTTTTACACTGCTCCCACCAGGCAAGCTATTGATGAAGGAAAAACTTTAGTAGAGTTGCCACCGAACTTTACTCCTAGTGAAGTCTTTTAGCTCCCTAAAGTGGTACGGCATGCTTTTGCCCAATTACATAAAAATCCAAAAGAACGGTCTTCTAAATCAATCGGTTTTGAAGTATCAGAAAATGGTACTACACTGTTAAACTTTATTTTTAGAAACCCTAACACTCTCAAAATACATAGGTCTTTTTTATTGATAGAATCCTTCCACATGATCACTTGATTGTCGAGTATTAGTGTTCTAAAAATGGAATTTAATAGTGGGTGTAAAACGAAAATGGGCATAGAGAGTTCTTTTTTAAATGCAAATAGAATTTTAAATAGTAATGGAGTGTGAATAACTTTTGAAGGGGTTGCAATATCCCCACTGCAATGTTTAACAACTGCTGCATAAACCCAATGGGCTTTGGTCTTTCCCTATTGTGCTACACGAGAATTTCACCTCTTCCGTATTGGATCAGGCCACAGGCCAGAAGGCTTGTATTCGTGTAGCCTTATGAAAGATGGAATGAATTTCCTTGTGGTATTGAAAAGGGGCCAAAGCTAAACTCAGACAAACCTAAAGCTAACAAGACCATACAAATAAGTAGCCACAGCCCAGCTGAAATTCTAAACCAAACTTAACTAGCCAATCTGCACAGAAATTGGCTTCTTTTATAAACATGTACAATCCTACAATCCCACCTCCTTAGTAGAAAATTCCTACAACCATAGCAGTTTTCAGCAAAATATACAATCAAAAACAATTTTAGCATACCCCTCCAATTCAACATTCTGAAGTCCAATTTCAACAACAAATTTGATAACTTCCAGCAACCACAAGAGCATTCCCAACATTTTCAAACTTTTTCACCATACCCGCTTCCCCATATCCTTCGACCAAGCAACATCAACATTAATTTATGCATCTCAAAAATTTCTCCCAAAAATGTAATCCTAAATGAATTCAAGCCCTTCATTCACTTTAAGAAGAAAGTTTGCTAAAAATAGTGAACGGTTGGATCATCTACCACATCATTTAGGGCACATTTTTGGAATAAGTTTTTGGAAAGTTAAGGCTATGTTTGGCCCCCATCTTTGAAAATAGTTTTCTGTTTTCAGAGTTCAAAAAAACTGTTTTATCTCTCAAAACATGTTTGGCTCTGCCCTGTTTTCCCAAAACAAAATCTGAAAAATAGAAAACAAAACCAGTTTTAGGTTAAAAACAGAGAACAAAAAAAAGTTGTTTTAGGAGAACAAATTTTTGTTCTCAAAAAAACACGGGCCCAAGTTTCGACCTTCGACCTTCGACCTTCATATCCCTTCTCCATTCATCAACTGAATCCTTTGCTCCTCCCAGCACGAAGAGATGATCAACTCCAATTTCTGACGATCAACTCCCGAGCTTCTTTCGATCTTCGAATCTCCAAATCTTCCAGCGATTTTTGGCTGCTGTCTTCATCTTCCGGCGGCTGTCTCCGATTTCCGGCGGCTATCATCGGTTTCTGGCGAGGTAATCCGTTAATAACCACTGATTTGGCATATTTGAGATTTATTCTAGTTTTTTTAGGTTGCTATTCCTTGATCCATGTGTTGAGACTGTAGATCTGAATATATATTTCAGATCTACAGTATATTGATTATCATTACTGGTATTTGTTTATCTTCTTTATCAGTGATGTTCCTCTTCTGGATTGTTTTGATTCTCTTCTATGGAAATGAGACCTTAACACTACAAAAACACCTTCCAAGTGTTTGATAAATAGTCTCATTGAGACCTTATCACTACTCGTATTTGTTTATCGGATGGGGTTTGTGAAATTTATGATATTACCTCTGTTCTATGGACTTCCTTTTTCTGGATTCATAAATCAGCAAATCGTTAAAATAACATCGGTTGTGTAAACCAGCTTATCACTATTGGTATTTGTTTATCGGATGGGGTTTGTTTTTTCTAGAAAAATGGTTATGGGGTTTGGTTTGTGTTGTTGTGTTGTCTGTAGAAGCAGGGGACCATGATTTAGGCTGGTTCTGACCTCTGGGACAATTATGATAGCCTAAATGTTTTATATATAGACTGGGATTAGAGATGGGTATAGTGAGTACTATAATGGTTTTTTGTGGATTTGGAGTGGGTTCTCTCTGTCTCTGTTCTTCTGTAAATTTTATTCATACGTTATTGTTGATTCCTTTTTTTTTTTTTTTTTGTGTGTGTGTTCTTTATTTGCTCATCTTTGTGTAACCCTTCACCCTTCATATATATGCATCATATTTAACAGAACAAGGTTCTTGGAATATTGTCCAGAGACTGGATATATAGAGTCTACCGAATAGGTTCCTAGGTATCTATTTTGTCCAATTACCTATTTCCTTGGAATATTGAAGTGATTTCTCCACCTAACAGGTAATAGAGTGCTCACTGTGCAGTGATCAAAAAGTACCCGTATAGTTATCAATATTAGTGTTAACCCAAGACATTGGTGCCTCCATGAACTGATGAGGTTTTAGGAAGCATAGGGGTTATCCATCAGAAATTGGTGCTTCGAGCATTTTACAAAAAAGGGACAGTTATCAAACATCGACAGGAGGTCAGATATCTTGATTTCGGCTCTCTCTATTTCCACTTCCCATTTATGTTCCTTTTTAGTTTTGCTGCCATGGCTTAAGGATTTTTATTTTTTTAATGTATTGGAATTTTTGCTGGTTTAAATTGTTCAACATTTCAACTTAATTGGAATTAGCGATGTATATAGTTCAACTGTTTGATAATAGTTTCCATGCTCGAATTAGAACTGTTTGATAAAATGTTGGTGTTGGGGAAATGTTTGCATATTTACTCTAAGAGTGGTCTCTAAGAGGTCACTTGATGTCTAAAAATTGCCTTATGTTTGGGTTGTAGTCTGGAAAAACATTTAGCTAGATTTTTTACTTATTTTTCGGCATGAGGCGAAAGGGAGAAATGTTGGTGTTCCCGAACATTTATGGGATGGCATATATTTTCTCTCCTGTTCTTTATGGGTTAATCCAACTTATTGAGTCTTGTATTTTCTATTCTCTGTTATATTTTAGCTCAAATAAGCAAATCTGGGAAAATGTCCACAGTTCTGGTGTTTTATTAATTAGTGCAGACAATCTAAAAATTGATATCTCATAGGATCTATGAGAATTCATTTTAAAAGTTTAGCATAGTTTTGTGCTATTTTTTTTTTTCTTTTGCTACAAAGGTTAGTGTTAACAGCTTCTTGATATTGTTGTTATTAGCTTCTTGATATTCTGTCATTGCTAGCACCTGTTATCTATATATAAACAGATGTGCTAAAAGCAACACTTGCATTATATAGATGATGTGATAGGGACAATGGTAAGATTTTTTCTTGATAGCTGTATTTAAGAGTTCTTAATTAGTATCAGGTGTTAGTCAATCTCTCTCTTGATAGCTGTTAATGTTTGGGCAATATAGCAGTTGGTGAAAACGTGTATGGTTAGTTACATATCATATCAACCTTTATATATGAACCCAACACAGGCAAGGCTTATGTTGCTTGAGCTTGTCTCATTTATCCAACAAACTTGGGAGCTCCTATTCAACTACTTCAAGCTAGGCTCAAGCTCAGTTTGGCTGGGTTAATAATTGAGATTGAATGAGCTCAGCTTGAGCTGCTGGTGCTGGCGAGCTGCTTCATTTGCAAACTCATTTTTGTTCACTTTTCTTACTATTTTCTTTTCTTAAAAACCTTTCACCATGAAGAAAATTCAATTATAACTTAGTGTTGCAATCATCAATTCAATTATAAATTTGTGGCACCAATAAATTTATAATTCTGAATGAGTATACCCCATTGTTTCTCACTTAACATCGTGATGTGGATTGCATTGGCTTGTGTAGCTTAAAACTGGCTTTTGGCTAGTTTTTGGCTAAAGCCCTCAGGTTGGACCAAGGTTGCAAGGCTCCATTGTTGTCCAGATTGGGATTGGGCTATGCCTATGGCAGCCAAGTCAGTTAGCTATCTTTATGTACAATGTCTTATTTAGTTTGTTTATTATGCGATGACTTATCTAGTTTAAATATTATTAATTTTATATTGAAGTTTTATGCATTACATGTTTTTAACAAATAATCTTATATGAATGTATTTTCACATTAAATTCAATATGCTTTGTATTTAATGAATTAATTTACTTGCCTTTGCTCCAATTTTTATGCTAGTCACAGTTTTCTCATACGTGTCATTAAGTTTTGGATAATTTGTCAACTACTGCAGTTCAATTCATTAGTCTTCTTAGTGAACTATAAAGCACATGCAATGGGTCAGTATTGAGCCATTGGTGGATATTATGATCAAATAGAACTAGATTGACATGTGGGCAGCCTTGGTTCAAAGCACCAGTGCTTGCATTTGGATCTTGCCATGATGACTAAATATATGATGGTTTTAGCATTTAAGTTTTTGTAACTTCTTGCTTAAATGAGATTTTATATATATACCCATAAGCTTATAGCCTCCTCTCGATTCAGATTTTGGTCCAGATTTTCTTTTAGATGGCTTCTGAAATGACTGACAAAGAGGAAGCCAGTATGTGGCCGGAAAATGTTACAAAAATTTTGATTGACATAATGGTTGAAGAAGTCAACAAAGGAAACTTGGACAGATCAAATTTTACTAAGAAATGTTGGATAGCAATGGAGGAAGAATTCAAGAAAAGAACCCATAGAAATTACAATGTGCAACAGTTGAAGCAAAAGATGAACTGTTTGCGAGCTAAGCATCGGGAGTTTTCTATGCTTCTCAACCAGACTGGTTTTGGGTGGGATGCCACGACGAATACTGTTACTGCAATGGAGGATATTTGGCAAAGTTATATAAGGGTAAACTTTTAAGTTTGATTGTATATTATGGTATTCAACTAATAATATAAATTGACTAAAACTTAGTTTAATTGCATATTATTTCTTTAGGCACACAAAGAAGCAAAACAGTTTCGAAAGAAGGGATGTGAGCATTTTAACCTGCTTAGTCTTATATTTAATAAGACAATAGCAACATGAGCGCTCCACCACTCCTCGACCCAAGACCCACCCAACTCAGATGAGGAACGTGAGATGGAGGAAGAGTTTTTCAATCGTGGATTGGGGGCGACTCGTGGAAATCCATCTATTTCTTGCTCATCTACTAGAGCCCATGCATTTCATGAGGCTGATGAGACCCAAGGTGATTCTGAAGCAATGGCCAATGCGGGTGGCAGTAACCGACAACCAGGCTCTGAAATCCCAGATCGACGCGCCAAAAAGAAGGCAAGATCGAATCAGATGGATGATTGTTTTCTTGCTTGGATTGAGGCTTCAAAGGCAAAGGCTGAAACTGAACGTGCAAAGACGGAGAGGATTTTGGCAATTGAAAGGAGACAAGATAAGTCAAATGATCCATTTTCCCTTGGGAATTGCATGGCTATTCTTGATAAGATGGATGCCATTGATGATGACACTTACCTGAAGGCATTAGATGAATTCACAAAACCAGATAAGAGGGAAATGTTTGTTAGGATGCCTATAGATAGGAAAAAGGCGTGGTTACATAAGTTGCGAGGATAGGTGTGGTTACTTTGTTAGTTTTGCTTTACTCTATCTTTTTTTTTATTTTTTATGTTGAACTATATTGTATGGTTGTTCTAATTGTAAGAGGACATACTTCGTTATATGTTATTTTATGTTAATGACTTGTATGTTGAGTAATTTGGGGGTTTATATGTGTTTTTGTTTATTGTAATGTATTTGTTTATTTTACATATTTATTAGATGTAACTTGATTGCTTATATAGGTCCTTGATACATATAGTTACTTTATTTGTGCAGGAAATCATGATGTCAAATATATTAGCATCTACAGATTTAAGTAGAAGTGAATCATCTTCATCTTCTGACTCAGATGATTTAGATGAACTAGGAGAGTTGATGATCATGAATATGCTTGTGGAGTATGAGGGTAGGTTTTTAGGAAAGAATCCAATGCGAAGATCTCAATTAATAGGTCGTGAATACATGGTGGAGTTGTTAAATGGTCATCCACGTGTATGTTATGATATGTTTCGTATGGATAAAGAACTTTTTATTGAATTTTGTTGCATATTGAGAGAGCGTAATTTTTTAGAGCGTACAGATGAAATATCAATCGAGGAGTCAGTTGCAATGTTTCTATTCATTATAGGACATAATGTTGGACAAAGGGTTGCAGGTGATCGCTTTCAACACTCTATTGAGACTGTCAGTAGACATGTGAGTGCTTGGGTACCTACATCCAAACAAATTCCTTATAGAGGAAGACATGTGAGTGCTGGGAAGGCACCGCTAATGATTCAAGGGTTTTTTTAGATGCAATTACAAGGCCTGAAGCAGGGTTTCCAATACCTCCAACCGGTAACAATTTCGGTTTTTTTGTAAATTTTGAAAATATATAAATTGTTTAAATTGCTTTAATCTTATTTAATTTGCAGGAAAGTATTATGTTGTTGATTCGGGGTACCCTTGCACTATGGGTTTTTTACCCCCATATCGTGGTGAAAGGTATCATTTACAAGAGTACAGGGGTGGTAGAAGTCAACAACCACGAACGCCTAGGGAGCTATTCAACTATAGGCACTCATCCCTTCGTAATGTGATTGAACGATGCTTTGGTGTTTTAAAGGCACGATTTCCTATTCTTAAACTCATGCCAAAGTATCCATTAGTTCGACAACGCCTTATTGTGATTGCTTGTTGTGCAATCCATAATTTTATTCGCCAGAAGACTCGAACAGACAACATGTTCACCGAGTACGAAAGGGAGGATCTTGGGGTTGAAAATTCAAATGATGCAAATAGTAGCCAACCAGTTGATGGAGTCGACTTTTCTGATGCTCATGCATTACAAATGGCTGCTGTTAGGGATGAAATGTCAAATTCAATGTGGGCATTATACACTGCTAATGGTTAATTGGATGTAATTTATAATTTATGGATAATATTATTAGCAGAAAGACATTTTGACTCTGTATGCAGTACGCTTATTGGTGGTATAGACACTTTATTCTCATTTATGTAATGGATTATACATGCACTTTATTTCATCTAATGTTCATATTTTGATTGATTGCACAATTTAAATTACAAATTATTTGAATATGGATATTGTTAGAGCAAGAAAAAAATGCAAATTATGTGTCAATGTTATGACTAGGTCAACCTATAGTGATACATTAATAAAAAAATTAAAAAAAAAAAAAAAGAGAAGAGATGAGAAAACTGAAAATGAAAAATAATTTTACACCAAACAAGTTTTCATTATTTTTTGTTTTTGAAAACTGTTTTCAATTTTATATGTGCCAAACGAGTTTTCGTTTTTAGAAAACCAAAAACAGTTTTCTGTTCTCATGCTTGAAAACAGAAAACAGAAAACTGTTTTCAAAGTTGGGGGCCAAACATACCCTTAAGCAACTTTCTTTTTCTTAATTTTAAGATAGAGCAATGCTATACCCAATTTTTTTTTTCAAAGAAGTGTACCAAATGAATCCAAACCCTTTATTTATTACAAGGGAAGAGTTTACTTAAAATAAAGTAAGTTAAATCATCCATCACATTACTTGGGACATATTTTTGAGCAAAAAATTTGAGAAGTTTAGGGCCTTTACAATTTTTATTTTAAGAGAAAATTTTTTAAAAACAGTTTTCATTTTCAATTTTCTTGAAAATAGTTTTCAATTTTTACAAGTAAACGCGTTTTTTAGGCCATTTCTGTTTTTATTGAAAATGAAAATTACGAAAATTTGCGAAAATTTTCATGAAGTAAACAGGGCCTTAGCATTTTTCTTTAAGACAAGGAAAAACAGGGTGCAACCATTGATGAAAACCTGCATTTGGTACAACATTCAATGGTTGGCTAGTGGCATTTTGAGCAACTTGCAAAGATCTGCTAGTGTTCAAGCCATCAACTCTCTCCAAGTTCCACAGCTTCCTGCTGTGCTTTTAATACTATTTCAATTGGACTCCACTCTTCACCTTTTAAAGACGAAATCATTACTCCACATGAGGAAAGAAGCTTCACCAATCACATTTGTTCATTAGCTGCTCCCAAAAAGAATAGAATAAAGTACCATGGATGGCACGTATGTCGACCTGTAGATGTTGCATAAAAACAACCTATGTACCACTGTTTCATGCTCACCATCACAAAAACAACAATAACCACTGTTTGATTTCATTCTCTCCTTCCAGCAAAAGTTTCTGTTCCTTTTGTGAATCTCAGGATTTTACAAAATTATTTGTCCATGTAAACAAATTTCATGTACTGTGTTCAAAATTCTCAAAGTACCCACTTGAGCTACCCAGTTGGTGGGGTTGGGGTTCAAGAAAGGTGGTCTCAAGTTCGAGATTCTAGAGCTAGTTTCACAAAATTGTAGAAACGAAAATAATGTTAAGGCCACAAAAACACATACACAATAATAGAGATTGGACAATAAGAGCTTGTATACATTTCAGAGATTTAAAAGTACTTTGAAATTTCAACTAAAATAAAGCACATTACTTCGAAATCAAGCTCTTGGCATCACAATTAAAGAGTGCCTAAATTTCAGTTGATCCATCTCCAAAATTACAGTGACCTGATTCCTTCCAATTTGAAAGGAAATGTCATTCTTAATGAGAACACGCAGGTTCACAATTATGGAAAAAATAAAATAAAAATTACGCCGACAATAATGTGACTTGTGAGATCGCAAAAACTTACTTATGATCATTTTCATGGCGTAGAAGCATCTCTACTACTTGGCTCATGGTGGGCCTTGTATCTTTGTCTTCCCCAATGCATTTCAAAGCCACTTCTACCAAAATTTCCAACTTCCCAGTGTCATAGTTGCCTTCTATCGTCATGTCTATGATCTCTTCCATCCACGAAGACTTTGTAGGAGCTCCATTCATCTTCTCCCTCACCCACATGACCAAGCTTCTCTGCTCCATTTCCCCTTGACTTCTACTTTCACTGGCATGGACACCCAACATCGTGCTCTTTCCCGTCACCATCTCCAACACCACGATCCCGTAGCTATAAACATCCACTTTGGAGGTGATGGGAAGATTGAAAATCCACTCAGGCGCCATGTAACCTCTAGTTCCTCTAATCCTCGAGAAGCCAGAATTGTTAAGGCCAGTTCTGTTCAATAGCTTAGACAGGCCGAAATCTGCCACCTTTGGGTTGTCATTAGAGTCTAATGCTGTGTTTGGTAGGAGGGAAAAGTGGGAGGAGGGAAAGGGGAGGAGGGAAAAGTGGAGGGAAGTGTAAATTTGGGTGTGTTTGGTATGGGGGGAAGGGAAAAGGGGAGGGAAATGTGGAAGGAAAAGGGGAGGGATTTTGAGCCTCTTCTCATCCGCCCAAAGTTGGGCGGAAAAGTGGAGGGATTTATGTTTTATGGGGTGAAATGACTTTTTTGCCCTTTAAACATTTTGAAAACCCACAATTGCCCCCCTTTATTCTCCAAGCAAGCACCTATACATATATGCCCACGCCCACTGTTTTATATATATATATACACACACATATGTGCGCGCGCACACGTGAAGGCTTCCAAATTATTTTTAATATTTTTATAAATTATTAAAAGCATTTAAAATATATTTGAATATGAGAGGATAAAATTGTAATTCAATACAATATATCATTTCCCTCCCCCTTGTTTACCAAACACATGGAAGGAAGGAAACCACTTTTCCATCCATCATACCAAACACACAGGAAGGAAAAATGGTTTCCCTCCCCTGAGGAAGGAAAGCCCATCCCTCCTATTTTCCTTCCTTCCACTTTTCCATCCCTCCTACCAAACGGAGCATAAGAGTATGTTCTGAGGTTTTACATCACAGTGTAGAATCCACTCCAAGCACTCTTCATGTAAATAAGCAAGGCCTCTTGCAGTACCTAAAGCAATCTCAAACCTCTTCTTCCAGTTTAGTGCATTGGAGGAGAGTTTATCTGCTAATGATCCATGTTCCATGTACTCGTAAACTAAAAGCCTGTGCTTTCTCTCAGCGCAATATCCCCACATTTCTATTAAGTTCATGTGGTTAAGCTTCCCAATTGTGCTTACTTCTGCAAGGAATTCAGCTTCTCCTTGATTAGCTTCGTTGAGTCGCTTGATGGCCGCAACTCGATTATCTGATAATATGCCTTTGTAGACAACCCCTCCCCCTCCTCTTCCGATCTCTTCACTGAAACCCCGTGTCGCCTCTTTAAGCTCAGCATAGGTGAATTTCTTGAACCCAGTTGCAGCAAGGAGGTAGCCTTGCATATCAGCACTTGGGTCTTTATCATCTCGAACCAGGAAACACCAAACCAGAAAGATACAAATCATCTCAACTCCTCCTACTCCACAAGCGAACCAGAGCATAAACTTCAAAAACCGATTTTCTCCTTTCGTCAAATATGTTCTGTCCAGCTCCTGACGAATTTCACCCGAGCAATCGAACGAAAAATTTTCACCATTCTTTTCATAGGAAGAAAGCTGTGATTTTGGGAGTTTCAAATACAGGCCGCCAGCAAAACTCGGCGAACGGTATCCATTTTTCAGAGATGTCTTGGGGTAACACCTGTAAGTACCTTCACCTTCGTCAACATACTGGAACCCTATGCAACAGAACTTAAAGCATAATTCTTGACATTCCTCTAAGGTTCGATTCGGAAATAAGCTGACATCAAATCCATAGAAATCAGCATAAGGGAGTCGGACGAAATCTGCAGACTTTGTATCGTTGCAGGTGAGATTAAATTGGGGCTCGCATCCAAATGACCAATCAGTGCTATTTACCATCTTATATCCCGGTATACAAGAGCATTCCCCACCCGATGAAGGATCATAACCACACAAACTGTTGGGTCCACAGATTCCATGAATTATACATGGATTTTGAATGGCTTGCCATTGAACAAACCAATTTTCTTCTCCTCCCTCTTCTCGACTGTACAATCTAAAGTTGCCATCGGGATCAAGAGTCAGTCTTCTATGAACGTTCGCCCCAAAATCCGCCGAAAAAAATTGCCAGCCGTCTGATGAAGTGAAAAAGCCAGAGGAGTTGAGTACTGCAATTCTAGTGTATACGTTGTTATAGGAAGTCGATCTTTCAGTCTGCCAACTCGATAACCATGGATGAGGCCAGTAAATGCTAGAGCCATCAGGACCATCAAGAAGAATTCGCAGAACATTATCCTCTTGGAAAAATAGATTATACATACCCGAAAAGTAGCTGCTCTGGCTTTTTGACGACACAAGTTTTGAATTTTTGGTGAGGTTTTGATTTGGTAGAAGAGTATCTGTTGGAGAATCGAAGCTTTCCCATAGAGCATCATTACCCTCCACAGTTCTTAAAACAAGATTACCAGTGTCGTCGAGTTGTAATCGCACCGGTGAGGCTGAAAAAGTGTCGGTTGCCCAAGACGACCGATCGGCGTCGGTTAAGGTAAGATTACCATTTTTGTGTAAAGAGAGCTTTGACCGTTTCCCATTAACTGGTTCATCACGGTTTGCCATCCAAACCACCGTGCCATTGCGAGCAGAGGATGGTTTTCTGGAAAACCAAATTGCAAAGCAATAAGCGTTGTCGCCGACGGGATAAAAGCCGGCGGTGAATGTTCCATTTGGGGAAATCAAAACGTCGTCTGTTTGCTCCACAGAGAGATATGAGCCTTGACTCAAAAAGCTCTGAGATGTTAAAGATGATGACAATGGTGAAGAAGACAGGAGCAAAGCTAGAAGAAGGAAGGAGAAAGAAGACATACCCATATGGGTTGGTGTGAGAGTTGAGCTGGAGTTGGAGTTTGGGATGAACTCGGAAGAATTTATAAGAATTAAAAACTTAATTTTATGAAAGTTAGGGGGGAAAAGTTAAGAAAAGCGTGATGGAAACCAGTGATGTGTCTACGGTCAGTGATGGTGGCACGACAAACTTTAATTTTATAATAACGGCGTCAGTATGTCCTGATGCATGCACTGTGTGGTTAATGGTTTCACAAGTTAACTTGGTGTTCATTAACAATTTCCTGAAAACAAACTACAGAAAAATACGAATGGGCCCTAGAGGGTCCGCACATGGTTTCTGACCATTGACATCATTAACAGGGGTGAAGATATATGCGGCGGTTGTGCGTATTTCTAGAAATATCAAGGGTAGTTTGGTCCATTGTGATTCAAGGTTGGTTGGTATTGGCTTTGCCATTAGAGCAGAGATTTTGATTCTTGAGGGTTTGGTAGAAGCAGTCAGTCATAGGATTAGCCGTGTAGTTGTGGAGGGCAACTCTGAGGTTGTTATTGGTTGGACTAAATTGAATTGCTCTGGTGGTTAGAGATCAATTCAATTATTGAGACAAATTTGAGAGGTCCTCAAGGAGCTTGATGTTTCCTATTCTTAAGTGCACAGATTGGCAAACTCAGAGGCAGATTTTTTAGCTAAAAGGTGGGATTCAATATTGGCGGTGGGGAATTTGAATGGGAAACGTTACATCAATATTTTTTTATTTTTTTGAGAGGATATAATATTTTTTTCGAGAGGATATTCACTAAAGTTAAAGGGAAGTGTCGAAAAATGGGTCAAGAATCTCTCTTGTAAAAAGATAAAAAGTTGAACTCGAAATCTCATTCCAAAATATCTATACAATCTATAAAGCCAGAAAACTGACTTCCTTGATCACTTTTTTTTTTCAAAAATTACCCTTATAACAAATACAAGTTACACATTAAATTAAGACCATTATGGTAATTTACAACATAATTCCACCTCCCATGATTTTAGGAATTTGAATATGGGTAGTTCTCTCCAGCAGTTATCCTATTTTCAAATTTATCTTCATTTCTTCCAAACCAACCTCTACACCTGATGAGGGATAAAATCTTGAAAAGATAAATTCGGATAATCCTAAACCAACTAAGGGGATATGTTTATCACTTATTATAAGGGGATAAGTCATATCACCAGAAGGATTTATCATTCCTAAAATTATGGAAAAAGAGTTCAAATTGGAGAAGGAATGAGTTTTAGATTATTATAAAAGGGACAAGAACCACCAGAAGAAGGTAGGCACAATTCATTCTAAAATTTCGTAATTGATTGATCAATTCACTAACTTGATCGTCGGAGTTTCCTCGCCGGATAATTTCCGGGGAGTTCACTTTTCTTTGTTATTTGCAGGATTCCGAGGAGAGACATCTAGCTGATTTTCGACTGCATCAGCTTGGCGCCGTCTGTGGGAATAGGTACAAAAAGCCTTTTTTTCTCATTCTTAAAATTAAAAGGATGTCTCTCATTGGATCCCAAGTTCGTATTGAAGAAGATATCGAATCCCCTAGAAGAGTTTTAGAGGCGGAACCAGTAGTAGACGATCCAGTTCAAAAGAAGTTCGATGAATTAACGGCCAAGATGGAGAAAATCTTGAAACAGAATGAGGAGATTCGCCAGCAAAATGAGGAACTGCGCAAACAACTAACGTTACGTCCTCGAGACGGAGACGAGAACTTTCAGAAAGGAGATGGAGATGCAAAAGAAGATCAACATTCTACGCCCCCAAGCAAACGAGGAATACCGGAGAAAAATAAGGGTCGCTGCTGTTTGACTAAGATCAGAAGTACGGGTCAGGGATCATTCAAGGGGCCGAAGTCAAGAGCGGTCAAAAGATAAGAGTAGGCAATATTCAAAGCATCATCGGGATTTGAGCGTTGAAATAGCTTCTCAACGGTCAAAGGACGGTGAATCGAGGAGAAAGCGAACCAAAAACAATTCTCCAAAAGAATCTGTGGACCGACGAATGAAGGAGATGGATGCGCGGTTAGGGGTCCTCATCGAAGCAGTAAAAGAAAAAGTTCCTCCAGGAGTACAAGACCTCGTGAAAGCCACCGACCCTCCATTCGTGAAAAGGATTTTAGATGAACGGCCCAGGAGAAATTTCAAAATGCCAAGCATCGAAGCATATGATGGGAAATCCGATCCTACGGATCACCTCGAGGCATTCAAGGGAGCAATGATTTTGGAAGGAGCCACAGATGCTATCATGTGCAAAGTTTCCCTATCACATTGAAGGGAACAGCAAGGGATTGGTTTAAATCCTTGAGACCGGGCACCATTCATGGATTCGAACAGCTTAGTGAAGCGTTCGTTGCTAGGTACATTGGCAATAGAAGAAGAAAGAAGACGTTGTCACATCTCCTCGGCTTAAAACAAGGGAAGGATGAGTTTCTCAAAAAGCTCTTACACCGCTTCACGACGGAATCCCAAGAGGTGGAGAATCTGGATGAGAAAACAGCAGTTTCAGCTTTGATAAATGGGTTGAGGGTAGGACAGCTACTTTATTCCTTAACAAAGAACCCGCCAAAGAATCTCACGGATCTTCTGACAAAAGCAGAAAAGCATGCCGTGGCCGAGGAGATGACAAACGCAAGAAAGGAAAAAGAAAAAGATGAGGTAAGGAGAAAACCCGATCGAGCGAAAGGAGAACAGAACATATCAGATCGGCAATGAGCCGATGAACCAAGAAGAGAGGTGCAAAGGGCAGTGGGACTAAATCAACGACACAAACGAATCACTGACTACACTCCATTAAGAGTGCCCGTTAGTGAAGTACTGATGGAGATCAAAGACAGAGGAATGCTTGGTTGGCCGAGGAGATTAAAGGGAAATCCAGCCCACAAAAATATAAAAAAGTTTTGCGAATTTCATAAAGATCATGGCCATACAACCGATGAATGTGAAGATTTAAAAGATGCTGTGGAGGAACTAATTCGACAAGGCTACCTAAAGGAGTACTTACAAAATCGCCGAGGAAGAGAAAGAAATGAAAGGAAAGTACCAGAAAAGAAGGAAGAGAACAACCGACCTACTGGAGCTGCCATAAATGTTATTCATGGTGGGCTAATGATAAATGGAGAAAGCTCATCTTCAAGACGAGTTCATGCAAGAGAATCGAGAAGAAGTCCTCCTAGAAAAGTTTTTATCGTTGAAGGAGAAAAACAGAAAGATCCTGCTGTTACTTTTACCGATAATGACCTTCTCGGGCTTCATTTACCACATGATGATGCTCTAGTCATTACTGCGACAATCGCAAATCATCCAGTTCGGAGAATTCTCGTGGATACTGGGAGCTCGGCTGACATACTCTTCAGGGAAGCATTTAATCAGATGGGAATAAAAAAGGATTTGCTACGACTAGTCAAAAGTCCTCTCGTTGGATTTTCCGGCACTTCGGTAGAGGTTATGGGTTGGATTGCGTTACCAGCAACAATAGGAGCAGATCCAGATGAAAGTACGGTAATGGTAAACTTCCTCATCGTAGATTGTCCGACTGCTTATAATGCTATAATAGGGAGACCGGCTCTTAACCGCTGGAGAGCAGTACCATTAACCTACCATCTCGTAATGAAGTTTCCCACTATGAAAGGAAGGATCGGAACCGTAAAGGGAGATCAGAATTCAGCCATAGTATGTTATACAACAGCATTAAAGGAGCAGAAAACAGAAATAACAATTACAGAATGGATTCTTATCAGCCAAAATATCAGAAGAAAAAGAGGTCAATCTCTTAGATAATCCGAAGACATATTCATCGACCGAGCTGGCAGCCGAGAAAACGATAAGAATCCAGATTCACCCCACAATAAAGGAAAGGACGGTTCAAATTGGAGCAGGATTAGAAAGAGAACTGAAGGATCAAATCACAAGCATGTTACAACAAAACTACGATCTCTTTGCTTGGTCTCATGAAGAGATGCTCGGTATTGATCCGAATATATCCCAGCACAGTTTAAACATCAATCCGGATATCAAGCCTGTTAAGCAGAAGCGGAGAAACTTTGCTGACGAAAGACATCAGGCTATCGACGAGGAGGTTGAAAACTTGCTTAAAGCTGGCTTCATAAGAGAAGTCAATTATCCACAGTGGCTGGCTAATCTTGTGGTAGTGAAAAAAAAGAACGGTAAGTGGAGAATGTGCATAGATTTCACAGATTTGAACAAAGCATGCCTGAAATACAGTTTTCCTTTACCTCGAATAGGTCAACTGGTGGATGCAACGGCAGGTCATGAACTCTTAAGTTTCATGGACGCATATTCTGGCTATAATCAAATTCTCATGAACAAAGACGACCAGGAAAAGACGTCATTCATAACCCGACGAGGTACGTACTGTTACATAGTGATGCCGTTCGGATTAAAAAATGTAGGAGCAACGTACCAGCGTCTGGTGAACAGAATTTTTACCGATCTCTTAGGAAAGACGATGGAAGTGTATATCGACGATATGCTAGTCAAAAGTCTAGTTGCTGCGGATCATATTCAACATCTTGAAGATTGTTTTCGAGTTATCAGAAAATCCCAAATGAAGTTAAACCCAAACAAATGTGTGTTTGGCGTCGAGGCAGGAAAATTTCTTGGTTACATGGTGACAAAACGAGGGATCGAGGCAAACTCAGAACAAATCAAACCTCTAGTGGACATGAAATCTCCGAAAACAATTAAAGAGGTACAGCAGCTAACTGGAAGGATAGCGGCCCTCAACCGCTTCATTTCAAAAGCGTCATATCGGAGTCTTCCTTTCTTCAAAATTTTAAGAGGAGCCAAAAACTTTCAATGGACCGAGGATTGCGAAAATGCGTTCGTACAGTTAAAAGAATACCTCGGGTCAGCACCTTTGCTTTCAAAACTGATCTAAGGTGAAAGTCTTTATTTATACCTCTCTGTATCTACGACAGCAGTAAGTTCAGCTCTGATTCGGGAAGAGGATAGAGTTCAAAAACCAATCTATTACACCAGTAAGATCCCCTTAGATGCTGAGATGAGATATTCTGAAGTAGAGAAAATTGCTCTAGCATTAGTAGTATCCTCGAGAAAATTGAGACCATACTTTCAGGCTCATACTATCATCGTCTTGATCAATTATCCGATGAAGTCGATATTTCATAAACCAAATTCTTCGGGGCGATTGATAGCATGGTCGGTAGAACTCAGTCAGTTCGATATCAAGTATCAACCGAGGGCATCCATCAAAGGACAAGCAGTAGCAGACTTTATCGCAGAATTAACAGGGACGCAAACCTCATCCTCGTCTGAGGAATGGATTTTGTTTGTAGATGGATCGTCTAATTGCCGAGGTGCTGGAGCTGGAATAGTCTTGAAAATGCCTGAAGGGATAATCGTAGAACATTCATTTAAGCTTAATTTTGTTATAACTAATAATGGAGATGAATATAAAGCTTTTCTGGCTGGACTACGACTAGCAAAGAACCTTGGGGCACGAAGTCTTCAGATCTACAGTGATTCTTAATTGGTGACTCATCAAGTTCGTGGGGATTATGAAGCAAAAGAAGAAGCAATGTTGAAATACTTTCGCAAAGCCCAAGAGCTCATGGCCCATTTCGAGAACACCAGCATATTTCAAATCCCTCGGGAACAAAACAGAAGAGCTGATGTGTTAGCAAATCTTGCTTCCTCAACCGATGCAGGTGACTCAAGGACGGTGACGGTGGAAGTTCTCGAAACTCCCAGTATCAGAGAAACAGAAGTTTTAACAATTGCTGAACAAAATTCTTGGATGACTGAAATACAGAAATACATCTCAACAGGGGAATTGCCAGAGGATAAAGATGAAGCAAGAAGACTTCGGTCTCGATCCGCAAGGTATACAATAATTGGAGGAATACTTTACCGAAGGTCTGTTAACAGACCACTCCTTCGCTGTTTGGCCCCAGAAGAAGCTCATTATGTTCTTCGGGAAATACACGAAGGCGTTTGCGGAAATCATTCAAGAGGACGAAGTTTAGCTCTGAAAGACATACGACAAGGGTATTACTGGCCAAAGATGGAAGAGGACTCGAAGAGTTTCACTAAGAAATGTGATAAATGTCAACGGCATGCAACCTTCACTCATAAGCCTTCTTCTGAACTGACGACAATCACAAGTCTTTGGCCATTTGCAAAATGGGGAATGGATATCCTCGCTCCATTACCGATTGCTAAAGGAGGAAGAAAGTTTTTACTCGTTGCAATCGATTATTTCACAAAGTGGGTAGAAGCCGAACCATTAGCCCGGATAACTGAGGAGAATACGAAAAAGTTCCTTTAGAAGAATGTGATCTGTAGATTTGGAATACCGTGGGCAGTAATAACAGGCAGATGACGACAATTTGATAATCCGGGCATGAGAAGATTATGTGAAAGTTTGAACATTGACCTTCGTTTCTCAGCACCAAGACATCCACAGGCAAATGGACAAGTCGAGGTAACAAACAGAACCATCCTCAGGAATCTGAAGACTAGATTAGATAAGGCAAAAGGCAAGTGGGCGGATGAGCTTCCGAGCATTCTATGGGCCTACCACACAACCTCAAGACGAGCAACCGGGGAAACACCTTATTGTTTAACCTTCGGTACAGAGGCAGTTATACCAGTAGAAATCGGAGTCCCTTCATTACGAACTTGTTCTTTCAAACCAGAGTTAAATGAAGAGAGTCTCAAATTGAGTTTAGACTTGATCGAAGAAAGAAGGGAAAAAGCCCAACTTCGGATATTTGCCTACCAGCAGCAGATGAAAAGAAGATATGACCGAAGTGTTAAAACCCGATCTTTTCAGATAGGAGACTTAGTCCTTCGAAGAATTTCAGAATTGACAAATGAAAAAAGCTCGGGAAAGCTAGGACCAAATTGGGAAGGACCTTACAAGGTGATCGGAAAGGTCAAGCTAAACACATACAAGCTTGAAAATTTAAACGGAAAGAGGCTGAGAAATGCTTGGAATATCGAACAGCTTCAAAAATATTATCAATAGACTTTTAGTCATATTTTCATTTTTTCTATTTTGTTATTACTTTTTATTCATTAATAAACATGTTTTAATTCTCTCGTATACCGCATTTATTCATATCTTGAGTAAAAATGCTAAGGCTTTTAGTCATGTTTTAATTCTATTTTTGTTATGCTAAGGCATGTCCTCAGTTAATTACTGATGAGACAAGTGTCACGCATAACAAAAATGCTAAAGGCATGTCCTCAGTTAATTACTGATGAGACAAGTGTCACGCATAACAAAAATGCTAAGGCATGTCCTCAGTTAATTACTGATGAGGCAAGTGTCACGCATAAATAAAAT
>JAESVK010000101.1:1670827-1684067 GCA_017140935.1 Hamamelis virginiana
TAATTACTGATGAGGCAAGTGTCACGCATAAATAAAATGCTAAGGCATGTCCTCAGTTAATTACTGATGAGGCAAGTGTCACGCATAAATAAAATGCTAAGGCAGGTCCTCAGTTAATTACTGAAGAGACAAGTGTCACGCATAATAAAAATGCTAAGGCAGGTCCTCAGTTAATTACTGATGAGACAAGTGTCACACATAACAAAAATATTAAGGCAGGTCCTTAGTTTTTTTACTGATGAGACAATTGTCACGTATATAGTTATCACGCATTAAAATTAAACGCTAAGGCAGATACTCGAAGTGTTGCTGATAATACAAAATTCATTAAGTCCTTCTAACTAAAACAGTTTAATTTACAAGAAGAACTCGGGGGTGGAAGGGGGCAGTTATTATCAGAAAGTTATTATGAGAAAGCAAGCAAATATAAAGAATAATTGCATCAAAAGTTTGTATTTTCATTATGCTAGCTTAATTACAAGATCATTTTAAATGGATAACCAAAACAAACAATGTCTAGTTTTAAGAAGAAAGTTGACTACAACATTCAGAAGAAAGCTGACTACAACATTCAGAAAAAAGCTGACTACAACATTCAGAAGGAAGCTGACTACAACATCCAGAAAGAAAGCTGATTACAATATTCAGAAGGAAGCAGACTATAACATTCAGAAAGAATCAGCTTTCTGTAGGGGGAGGATGGTCATCGGCCTTTTCATCTTCATCAAAATCATCCAAATCATGGAATTCAAGATGAGGATATTTCCTTTTAGCAGCAGCCTTTCTAGATTCAAAACCTACCCCCCATTGAGAGGCGGCGTCTTCTTTATATTGCTCAGCCAAATTCTGAATTTCGGCCAAATCAGCTTCCATATTTAACCTCTTCTCTGAAGCATCTTCTAAATTCCAAGTTAGAGAAGAAATAGTCTCGTCCCTGCCTTGGATGATCCCTTCTTTCTCTTGAAGCTGAGTTTCTAACCCAGCTACTTTCTTCCTTAAGGAATCAAGCTCAAAAGTAATCCAAAGAAAATCCTCGGACTGGAGACTATGTTTCTTTTTTAGAGAAGCTAAGCGGGCTACAGCAGTAAAACTATACAATAAATCTCTAGCAAAGAGATGAACGGCTTCAGCCCCAAGTGCATCCAGAGACATACCACTTAGAGTTTTACGATCGGAAGGGAGAAGGAGAGACTGCATACACTTGTAAGCAACATCCCGATCGTTCAAAACCGAATCTTGAGGCCGAGGACCATGGATCTCCCAAATAATGGGGGCAGGGTTGGCAACTTATTTCCCTTTGTCCACAGTAGAAAGAGGACCCACGATTTCCTTCTGGGAAACCAGCTGAGGATCCAAAGCCGCAGGCACAGTAGAAGATTCAACTCGAGCCTTCTTTGCAGTAGGCTCAATTTCTCTTTGATCCGAGCTAGAAGGCTTCTTCGATTTCGATTTTTTGTAAATAGCTTTATAATCAACCTTCAGACCCATATTATCCTCGGATAAGGATTGAAGAGGTATTGCAGCAATCGGCTCTTTGTATTGCCTTGAGTAGTAAAATTTAGAAAGGTAACCTCGGGATAGCAGAAAATCTCTATTACGCCTCTTCCCATTCAAGATCGTATCAACTCTCTTCTGGGCGTCATCAGAAAGAATAGAAGGATCTCTAAATTGTTTTAAAGCTACAAAAACAACACAAAACTTCAGTAAGGTATCCTTATTTACTACAAAATGAAGTATTCTTTTAAAATAAAAGAAAATGGACAAACACCTGTAAGGGCCCGCACAGTAGGAACGAAAACATCTCGGGGTTCTCCAGGGGCAAATTCCTAATCTCCGCTCAAGCAAAAGAATCTACCTTTCCAGTTATGGACCGATGAAGGATTATCAAAAATAAGTTTTTGATCAGTTCTAGACCAGAGATAAATCCACCCGTGATGAGGACTTGGGCTTGTCCTCGGACTGACACAATAAAGAAGTTCTACTGGAGTAACTTCCCAACCCTTTGATCTCCACAAAAATATTGCAGCAAGAATATCTCGCTAGCAATTGGGAGATAACTGGGCAGGGCAGAGTTTTAATTCGGACAAAAGGTTGTGAATTACAGGTTGAAGGGGGACCCTTAAGCCAGCATCGAAAAAAATGCTCGTAAAAGACAACTTCATTTGGATGGTGACTTGTGGCCCTCTCATCTTCAGAAGGCCGACGTATTTTGACAGAATCAGGAATTTCAAATTTTGCTATATATTGAGAAAATCTCTTTGGCGGGACGTTACAAGGGATTCCCTCTGCTGCCACACCAATTGTAACCTCGGCGTCAACATCTGATTCGGGATCCACCTCGGTTGATGGTGCAGGAGGGGAATCTCTCATCAAAGGATATTCTACGGATTCACCTAGATTTTCAGAAGACATTATTTCATCCTCTTCATCAAAAGCCTTAGGGGACGAACTCCTAAGATAGGCTAAATCCAATGATTCGGTTTCATCGGAACTCGTCTCATCTCGGATAATAAAACGTTTAGGCATTTTCTTTTAAAAACCTAAATTGTACGATTGAAAACCTACTGTTTGGCAGAAAGAAAATGCGGGAATGAGTAAGAAAACGCGAGAAAAACGCAGATAAAAAAGGATAGGATGCAATGAAATACCTGGCGAAAATGTAAAGGAAAAAGGGCCGATTAGAAGAAGGAAAGGCCGACCCCGAAGCTTTTTCCACCAGAAGAAAAGAAGACGACCGATTGTGGAACTGTAGATGAGACAAAATCCTTCGTAGCAGTTGACACAAAGAACCAGCAGAAAATAAAAATGGAAAAGGAGCAAAGTAAAAAAAAAAAAAGTTTAAGGATTTGTACTCGATAAGAGCATCTCCAATGCAAAAGCCAAATTTGGCATCCCAAAAAGCACTAGTTGAGGCCAAATTCTAAGCCCATTTGGCACTTTGGGATGCCAAATTTGGCTTTTTGGCATCAAGCAATGCCAAAAAGCACAAGTGTTTCTCTCTCTTCCTCCTATTCTTTTTCATTCTTCTCCCTATCTCTCCCTTCTTGTTTATGCTCAGCAGCTATGCAAACTTTTTGCTTTTGCTTCTTCTTTCTTCTCGTTGAATGGGGAAACATCATCTTCTCCGGCAACCTCGACGCCGGTGAACCTGGCCGTATGTTTTGTTTTCAAACATCTGGTCTTCTCTTCCTCATCTGGCCAAAAGACATCCAAGAACCCATGTAATCAAAGGCCAATCTCAGATTTGAGACAAATTAACGATGACATCCCTCTCTATTTTCGCATGCACGGGCTCTCTCTTCTCTCACAGATCAGATCTGATTATTGGGCCCTTTTTTGGTGGTGTAGTTGGGGTGGAGGATTATCGCCGGCGGAAATTTTATGTAGAGGATGAAAGATTTGAGTGAAAACGAGGAAAACTCAAGGGGCTGTTTGGCAATTCAAGAATTTGGTTTAGACCAGTTCATAACCAATTTAACTTACTAGTTTTTCTTCGGACAAATTATATTTAAACTTTTTTCATTTTATAAACTGTTTGTCTAAAACAGAGTTCTGTCCTGATTCTTTTCTATACGCTGTTTGGTTTAAATTATCCTATAATTGTTTTAATATACTAATTAGAAGAAAATTAGAACTTGCAAAAAAAAAAAAAAAAAATTAATTCAACCAACATGAAAATTATAAAAAAAACTTTTCGTTCCCAAAATTTAGACCCTAAAAGAAATCCCAAATACAAAATGAAATTAAGAAAACAAAGATGAAACAGAGAGGGATTCACTTAGAAATCCTAAATTGTGACCCTATTCCCTACAAAATCCCATATGCATTTCAGCAGAAAATTTTCAAAATCAAAGCCCTAATTTCACAAATGGAGCTTGGGAATGAAGAGGCTCTAAGATGATTAGAATTTGGAAATAAACCTTGTGCACCAAATAAATCAAATAGAAGGGTTTCAAATAACAGAAGAGAAAAAGAGGGGAAGAAGACGGTGAGGACGCCTGATGGTGGTGATCCATAAAAAATACCATGGCAGCTTAGTGATCTGTAATGCTCGCAGCTTTCATTTTTTCGTTCTTTTTTTTTTCTTCTTTTAATCCGACCTTGCAATGAAGTTGAAGATTACTTCTTTCAAGTAAGAGAGAAAAAGAGGACTATGTTTTACCAGAAAACCACCATTGTTATAGTGAGTAAGCAGAGTAAATGGAAGGAGCAAAGAGTCGTCAGGAGTTACGATTTTTCACTTTCCAAAAACACTAACTCCGTGTTTGTTTTTTTTGAAAACCAACAAATACTCTGAACACACCTAACTGGTTTTGGGCTCATTTTTGGAATAAACAAAAACCATTTAGTGTACTTACCGAACACCCACAAGGAAGAATTGGGCTGGATTTGTATCCGGTAGAACCAGTTCTTATAGTTCCCAAACAGCCCCCAAATGAAGGATGGTAAATGGTTGATTATCTCCCTTTAAAAAGAAAAAAAAACAAAACAAAAAAAAAACGATATGCTAGTATTTTTGAAAATAAAAACACCCAAATAGTCCCTTATGTTTACTGTGAAAGAAAATCTTACATGCTATTCACACATAAGAAAATTGGAGTCCGGTTTATTTGTTTGGATTTGCACAAATACTTAAGATTGTGACACATTATTTAAAATAAAAAAAATTGATGATAGATTTGGATGATATGTTATGATTTTATTATTCAAGTAAATTCAAGCACAAAAAAATTCAAATTAAAGACCTATACTGGAGAAAATTATCATGTCATCCTTCAAGTTTTCTAAAAATGATATCACATATATCGTAGATCAAATGAAATTTAGATTTTTAAAAGATTCATATTTGAAATTAAGAAAATTAATTCACTCCTTAATTTAAATGTGTCTTTGTGAGGCATAACTAAGCCACTCTTATTAATTAGTTCAACAGCTTATATCACAAATCCTGATAGGTCAGTTGAGCGGGTGGAAAATGATAGTGGAGACAAGATTGGACCAAAGATAGAACAAGTAATAAAAATGATATACTATCTTTTTATTTTGTCAATCGATATACATGTATATCAGTGTGGTTAATGGTTAGTTGTTAGTAGAGATGAGTAACAAATGGATCAATTTTTATTCATAAAGAAACATGAACTATTGAACCAAAATTCATATTTTCTCAAAACTGATATAACATTTGGCTTACGTGGAAGTTGAAACCATACATGAGCAAAAATTGGTCCATTTGTTAAAGATATGAGCCTTGACTCAAAAAGCTCTGAGATGTTAAAGATGATGACAATGGAGAAGAAGACAGGAGCAAAGCTAGAAGAAGGAAGGAGAAAGAAGACATACCCATATGGGTTGGTGTGAGAGTTGAGCTGGAGTTGGAGTTTGGGATGAACTCGGAAGAATTTATAAGAATTAAAAACTTAATTTTATGAACGTTAGGGGGGAAAAGTTAAGAAAAGCGTGATGGAAACCAGTGATGTGTCTACGGTCAGTGATGGTGGCACGACAAACTTTAATTTTATAATAACGACGTCAAGATATCCTGATGCATGCACTGTGTGGTTAATGGTTTCACAAGTCCACTTGGGTACCGTTTGGTTGCCTGTAATGGAATGTAATATAATGTGATTATGGGTGAATCACATTACGGGAGAATGGGAATGTGTAATGTGATTACCCTCCACATGTTTGGATATGTTGGGAATGTAAAATCATATACTCACACAATTACAGGGCGAGTGTTTGGATAGGTATGTAATGTAATTATCAATTCTTAACATTTGACCATAATACCCCATCATGGATTTATTTTTCAAAATATCACAATTTATTTAACTATAATTTTTTCAAAAATCAACCGTCAGATTACTGTGATTTTTTACAGGCTTGACATAAAGATGATGAACATCTAATCCAACGGTTAATTTTGTAAAATTAAATTTGTGGTTCGATCAAAGTCAATTGATCAAATTAATTGATATTTTGTTTAAAAAATATAATAAAAAAAGCCTTTATATAACCCACCGCCCCTCAATTTTCTTCTACCTTCTTTTTTTTTTTTTATTTTTTTCGTCAGCCGCAAACCCCCCCCCCCGGGTCCCTTTTTTTTTTATTTTTTTTTTTTTTTTCTTCTCCTCTGCCGCAGACCACCTCGCCTCTGCACTGCTTCTTCTTTCTTCTTCTTCCTCTTCTTCTTTTGTTATTTTTTTCCTTCTCCTTCTTCTCCTCTGCCGCAGACCGCCACTGCTCAAATTCCGTAACACGCCGAGGCCAGAATACACATCAGCTTCTCGTGGGTCATCGTCTGGTTCGATTGCAGTCCGCGGACGAGGGGCACGCTTGGCTGGGAGGATATGTGGGTAATTTAAATCCTCATCAGTTCGTAAGGGCACGCTCGTGATTTTGATTTTCATTAAACCTATTACCTGTATACATAATCACAATACCACGTTTTTTGTTGCATTCGTATTACACCCCTTTGGGTATTCCAATTACAGCCAGGAATGTGGTTTACAGGCCTTTTGGCACAATCAAACAGAAATGTATAATGTAATGTAATTGGATTACGGATTACATTCCAGATTACATTGAACCAGACGCTACCTTGGTGTTCATTAACAATTAACAAGGGCGGTGGGGAATTTGAATGGGAAACGTTACATCAATATTTTTTTATTTTTTTATTTATTTGAGAGGATATAATATTTTTTTATTTTTTTGAGAGGATATAATATTCTGGGTGAGCCGAACAGAATCAGCAGGATGTAAGGAGCCAAGCCCCGGGGTCTTCGGTCAAAAAAACACCACTCAGAGAGAAACTTGCACTTCATCTAAGCTAAAAAAGTCAACTCAAGTGTTACTTCCCACTAAGGTGTGAATGATAAGACAATAGGAAGGAATAATAAAAGTGATGAAATGAGAAATACTAATGCTAGTGTCACCTTCAATGTCTACTATGCATGACCAAGTTGGATTTGGTCAACAATTATTATTATTGGTAGAGGTCAACAATTATTCTACATCTGCCAAATAGTATCTCTTCCTAATTAATAAGTGAGTCTTATCCTTTTAATTAACTGATTTTGATCATTGAATTATTATTATTTTTTATCTTTTAAACATTGTCAAAATTCTGATCATCACCTTTCAAATACATCGAATAAAATTAAACTAATTAGATAATTAAAATTAATCAACTAAATTGATTTAAGATATATATATACAGAAATTCTATGATCAGGCCGGCTGTAGTTTTAAAAATACTGTCTAAATAAAACGAGGTCGTTTTAGAGGTGAATGGCTGAGAGCTTGCACGGGGTTCAAGAAAAAAAGAGAGAGGGAAAACCCATTCCGAAAAGCTTACCTGCGCAGCTCGAGAGTTCTCCCCTGTCTCTCTCTCCTCTCCCTCGTCTCACTCTCCTCGCGGCTGCACCTGGTCGAGCTTTGGTTCTCCATCTCCGGCGACAACGGCGCAGGTAAGGTGATCTGATCTACCCTCGTCTCTCTCTCTTTTCTTCTCCTTCTCCTTCTTCTTATTCTTGTTCTTCTCTCCCAGTTTCGTGAACCAGCCGTGACCCCGTCGTGAACCAACCGCTGTGACCCCGCCGTGATATTGCAGGCTTTTTTCTTTTCTTTTTTTTGAAATGAAACCCTAAAATAAAACTATGGTTAGAACTGATGAACTTAGGGAAATGAGTTGGGTTATTAAGTTGGATTTTTTTACTGAATATTAATTAGCTTCTGGGTTTTGCAGATTTGAGTCTCTCTTTGGTTTTTGGGTTTCCATTTTCGTGCTTCATTTGTGTAAGTCACTATCTTTGATCTAGATTTTTGGTTTTTGTGCATAATACGATTTTGTGAAGGAATGGTGTTTGTGCATAATCAATCTATTATTCTTTGAATTTGAGTTTACCTGTTTATTTCACTATTTTAAGTTTGTGTTTCTGAGCGAATGTGGAAATGGATGTGGCTGTGTTTGAATCAGATTTTGACTTGGTATTGCATATTGCTTGTGAGTTATGATGGTCATCAAGCCATAAATTTTTTATTAGGAATTAGAAGAGTCCATATTAGTAATATGGCTGCTGGCAATCTTGGGGTTTTTGCATTCTTACAGGACTAGAATATTTAATGGGAGATTTAGGCATCTATGGGAGATTTAGGAATTAAAATTTTGGTACTTGTGATTGTCTTTATAGATTGGGTGATGCTACTTGGCTTTCTTATGACTTCTAATTCTTGTCTAATTTTTCTGACCATGTTCACGGGTCATGTTTGAATATATGTGATATAAACATCTTCATAGTTTCTAGTTCGGCATAATCTTATCAGATATCTTTTGTAGCAAAGGATAACAGCTCGCTAATTTAGTGATGTAATTACCAATGTTGAACTTTGAATTGATCTTCACTGATCCATGAATATTCCTTTCCTTATCTCTTAAGCCGCCGTTTGTATCTCAGAAAGAATGAAGGAAAGGAAAGGAAATGGAAAAGTTAAAAAAAATGCTAAAAAAGGGAGTCCATTTATAAGCCTGTCGCTACCCCAAATCCATTTGTAGCATTTTCTTTTCCATTCCTGCATTCTTTCTGAGATCCAAATACAGCCTAGAGAGCTTTAGATATTACCTAACAAAGAACACATGTTTTTGTCTCTATTTACTACCAAGCTTCAGACATGGTACGGGCTACACTAATTGGGTCAATGGCTCTTTTTATGGTGGCATTAAAGTCTTGAGAATCTTAGTCATATTACTATAGTTGGTTTTGATGGATATTCTATGCCTTCCATTTAGATAAGAGTCTTAAATTTATGCTTCACCCTTTTAGAATGGAATCATTTGTGTATAGAATCATTTTTATTTTTAGTTTTTCTGTTTTTATCATGATATCATTTGTGTATGGAATCATCAAATACGTTGGAAGTAAAAAGGGCATGGAATGTATGGTTATCTGTTAAGTTTTGTGACGGAAAGGTTGTAATTCTTTTATGTCCGTAAGCTTGATTGTGAAGTGCATAAAAGCATCTCCAATGGTCTTAGCTAAAGCTAAAGCTAAAGCCAAATATGGCTGAATGCTGAAAAAACAGCTCTCCAACGGTTCAGCTATCTGCACAGCCAAAATATTGCTGAGCTAAAATTTTAACTAAATTTGGCTTTAGCTTTAGCTCAGCTAAAAATTCCATGTCACCGTATGGTTGGCAAATCCCAACCATACCCCTCACAGCAAACATAGACAAAAAAGCAAAAGGCACCCAAACAGCAAATCCCAATTCAAATCACAGTGCAAACAGCAATCAAAAACTTCAATTTATAGCATTCAATAGGTAAAAAAATTTGGGGGAAAATAAAAAAATATATACCAGAAATGGAAAACAATCCATGCCCACTGTCGGAGATGAGACTGTGTCGCGATAGGGAGGCAGAGACCGGGAGACAGAGCAGCTCACCGCTGGCGGTGATCATTCCTTGGGCTGTGCCGCGATCGGGAGAGAGAGTGAGAACCAGAGATTCTTCGCAAAATGTCGCGATCGAGAAAGAGAGAGAATCTGACTGTGTTCGAGAGAGACCCGCGAGAGAGAATGAGAGAGATGGAGCTTCGAGAGGATCGAGAGAGGGAGATCGAGAGAGATGGAGGAGAGAAATGGAGGATCGTGAGAGAGATGGGGGATGGAGAGGATCGAGAGAGGGAGATATTTTTGCCCTCATGCCTGTGACTGATATGAACTTAGATTTTTTTTTTTATTGTTTTTATTTTATTTGTTTCTTATACAAATGGTCACAAACGGCTATATCCATCAAATGACTCTTTTTATTTTTCTATTTAAACCTCACATTGGTGCTTCAATTGCACACATTCCATCTTCACTTCATTTAAGCTTCAAAGGGTCACCAAAAAAAGTTTTTTATATTTTATTTCTACATTTTTTTTTTTTGGTTAATTCTTCCATTCAAAATTTTTTTTTTTTTACCATATATTATGCTATTCATTTAATTTAAAGTATATTAGATTATATTTTGTCAAACCATATTTTTGATATATTTCTTCCATCCACTTCTTCTTTATTTATTTTTTTCTGTTAATTCTTCCATTCAATTTTTTTTTTTTCTTACCACATAGTATGCTATTCATTTAATTTAAGGTATTTTAGATTATATTTCTTCAAAAAAAAAAAAATTATATATTTCTTCCATCCACTTTTTCTTTCTTTATTTATTTTTTTTACCACAAAGTATGCTATTGACCTAATTTATCTTCATTTTCTATTATATTTCTTCAATTGTTTTTTTTTTATTTATAGGGAAAAAAATTCAATTATGTCAACTTCACAATCGAAGGGAAGGCGAGGAAAATCATTCTCTATAGAGGAGGACGAAGCTCTATGCCACGCTTAGCTAGCTATTAGCCAAGATCCTGCGATTGGTGTTGGTAAAAAAGATACTCATTTTTGGAGCCGTATTTTTCAACATTTTTCAACAGCTGTGAAAGGGAAAGACCCTAGCTTAAACTTTATGTTCGGTTCAAAATCTTTGGGAAAAAATTCGATATTCTTGTTCCAAGTATTGTGGGTGCCTCTCACAAATAGAGTACAGACACTTAACTGGAACCACCCAAGCAGACAAGGTGAGATTTTTTCTTTTATTCATAGTATGCTTATTTTGAAATTTTTAATTCTAAATTCATTTCATATCCTTTTGTAGGTTACTCAAGCGAAAATTATGTATGCAAAGGAAAATGGCAAAAAACCTTTTAATCTTGATCATTGTTGGAAAATACTTCAAGATTCTCAGAAGTGGTGGATGTTGGAGACACCAGTTGACCCTGTACCCATACCTATACCCATATCGCCTGGTACATCTGATTTTCCTAGCACACCAATATCTTTGAACTCTGACCACGATCCAAGTCCTTGCAGTGTTAACTCTCCCTCAAGGGTTAGTAAAAGGCCGACCGGAAGAAAAGCTGAAAAAGAATCTCGACGGAAGAGTAAGTTTAGTTGAAGAAGATGACTTTGAATTTATTAGTTTGTTACAGAAGTTTAACCAAAATGCTGAAGAGTCAAAAATCGAGAAGAAATTGCTTGCATAACAAAGATTCGCAAATCTCAAGGCGGTTGAAGCAAGGGAGCAAAGGAAATTGGCTGTACTTGACACTGTAGAACTAAGGGAACAAATGAAGCATGACTCTGAAATTATGGCTTTGGATATCACAAACATGAGCCCCCAACTACAACATTATTACCAGATGCTTAAGAATGAGATTATGGCCAAAGTGTATGCACGTTCAAGCAGCTCCCAGTTTTATATTCATTCCCCTCCTGATGCGCAGGAATGAGTTTATGTATTATCTTTTATTAGTTTCCTATCACCGTATTATCTTTTATTTTTATATTAACGGAAATGAGAGAGCTACCTCCTGTTGTGTAGCTCATATGCCTAGCAGACTTTTGTTTAAATGAATGAACCTTTCAATTTTAAAACATTAAAGACAAAGTATCTCAGATAAGAACACAATGCAATAAAAACATAATTTAAAATACAAAGTAATTAAGACTAATACAAATTCAAAGCATAATATGAAATACATTATAAGTAAGACATGGAGAGGGCTATCAATCTCCTTTCTTTGACCAAAGATGTTCAATTAGATCATTGCGAAGTGCATGATCGGTTGTAAGAGATCGGATATCTTGTGCACGATTCATGTACTCCTCAAGCGGAAGTGTGGAGTTTTGTGACAAGTGAACTGGATTGTCCATAACATGTGCATCATATTCGCCAGTAGGAGGCTCAACTACTTCACCACTGTTATCCTCAACACGCTCATCTTCTATTATCATATTATGCAAAATAATGCATGTCTTCATGATGCTACTAAGATCTTCTCGAAGCCAATATCGCGCCGGACCTCGAACAATCGCAAAGCGTGCTTGCAGAACCCCAAATGCCCTTTCAACATCTTTTCGAAAACTTTCTTGTTTGTTGGCAAATTGTCGATTCTTTGGGTTAGTAGTGTCGGTAATTGTCTGCACAATTGTTGCCCATGGCGGATATATACCATCGGCAAGATAATATCCCATTGTATATTCGTGACCATTTATGATATAGTTCACAGCAGGCGCACGTCCATCCCTGAGGTCAGCGAAGACATTAGAAGCGTCAAGCACATTAATATCGTTGTTGGACCCAGGCATGCCAAAAAAAGCATGCAATATCCACAAGTCATAAGAGGCCACCGCCTCGAGCACAATTGTCGGCTTATGAGTATGGCCAGTGTACTGTCCATGATAGGCGGTCGGACAATTCTTCCATTCCCAATGCATGCAATCTAAACTGCCCAACATGCCAGGAAACCCACGCTGCTCCCCTTTATTTAGTAACCTCTGAATGTCTGAAGTATTAGGCGATCTAAGGTATTCTTGCCCAAAAATATCGATAATCCCTTTGCAGAATTTCTTCAAGCACTCAATAGTTGTGCTTTCAGCAATTCTAACATACTCATCTACAGCATCAGCAGCCATACCATATGCGAGCATCTTGATCGCAGCTGTTATCTTTTGTAGGTCGGATAAACCTAGTTGTCCCGTAGCGTCATACTTTTGGACAAAGTAATCGTCATGCTGTTGTAGATGCTTAAAAATACGAAGAAATAGTGGACGATGCATGCGAAATCGGCGCATGAATAAATCAGCACCATATACTGGACCCGGGCAGAAATAATCGTTAATCAGTTGGTCGTTACCGGCAACTCTATCACGATCAATGTATCGCCGCCTGCTTGTAGAACCACCATGTATAGGTTGTTGATTTCTGAGTCGCATTTTCCTTCTTTGATAGTTGATTGCCATGAGCATCATCATATTGTTTCTTTCCTCTTCATCAGATGAATCTGATAAAAAATCTCCACTTGCATTCTCTTCACAAGAGTTACTCATTTTTTTTTTTTTACAAAAGTCATAGTATGTAGATGTCTTATTTATAGAGATGGAGCTCTCATTTATCAAGAATGAATAATGTACTATAAATTCAGTTTTTCCTTTAAAAAAAATGCATGTGACTATGTATTGTTATCTCCAAATCCCATCCATGTCATACCAAAGGACGATACTGATTTTGCTTTATTTTTCTCATTTATCAAGAATGTACTAACAATTCAGCTTTTCATTTAAAAAAGATGCATGTGACTGTGTATTGCCATCTCCAAATCCCATCCATGTCATACCAAAGGACGATTCTGATTTT
>JAESVK010000101.1:1685776-1707012 GCA_017140935.1 Hamamelis virginiana
TATATATATATATATATATATATATATATATATATATATAATAAGGACGTCTATTCTGGAAGCCATAGGAATGATATTATGAAAAATCGGCCGTTGGATTAAATAATCTTCTTATGAATGTCATGTCTGCCAAAAATCACAGTGATCCGATAATCGGTTTTCAAAATACAGTCCGTAAAACGCTTTGACAGTATTTACCGTTGGATGCTGTCAAAGTTGTTTAAATGACTGTATTTTAAAAACCAACCGTCCGATCGCTGTGGTTTTTGGCAGACATGACATACATATAAACATTATTTAATCCAACGGTCGATTTTTCAAAAAAACCTCTCCCAGTGAAGACGTCCTTATGATAAGAGCATAAGAACGTCCTTATGATAAGAGCATAATAACGTCCTTACAAAAATACCTCTCCCAGTGAAGACGTCCTAATGGTGAGTGGACCTTAAATTAAGATTAAGGACTGGTCCTTACTTGATCATTTTTGTATTACTTGATCATTTCTGTATATATATACAGAAATGATCAAGTAAGGACCAGTCCTTATTCTTAATTTAAGGTCCACTCACCATTAGAATAGGTATTTTGAAAAACTCACCGTTGGATTGGATAATATTTTTATTTATATCTTGTCTGTCAAAAATCACAGTGATCCGACCGTCAGTTTTTAAAATACAGACGGTTAAACAATTGTTACAACATCCAACGGTAAATACTGTTACAATGAAAATGAACTATATTTTGAAAACCAATGATCGGAACACCGTGATTTTGGTAGACATGACATACATGAGATTATTATCTAATTCACCGTTGGATTGGATAATCTTCTTCTTTATATCGTGTCTGTCAAAAATCACAGTGATCCAACCGTCAGTTTTAAAAATACAGACGGTAAAACGATTGTTACAACATCCAACGGCAAATACTGTTACATTGAAAATGAACTATATTTTGAAAACCAATAATCGGAACACCGTGATTTTTGGTAGACATGACATACATGAGACCTTACCGTAAGATAAGGACCGGTCCTTAATGGATCGTTTCTGTAAATATATATATATATATGCACAAGGATTTGCGATGATCAAAGTGTAGTGAAGTTGTTCGTTATCATTGAAAGTGCAGAGAAAATGTAGCGTGATCATCATGGATGAAACCATAAATTGAATTTAGGGGTGGCGAATTTTACTTTATTGTTAGTACTTTATACTAATTCAAAAATTGAAAACCCTTTTGTTTAAAAAATTTATTTTATCATGCTAGTTTGGGGCAGAAAATTTTAAAAAATTTACAATCTATTGATATTTGATAAATGGGTTACGTTTCCCTTACCATTCTTTTTACCATTATTTATACCATTCGTTTCAAAACACCAATCTAGATCAAATATTTTGATAAACCGACCTTTGGATTAGATACTATATATATATATATACAAAAAATCACAGTAATCCAACAGTTGATTTATGAAAAATATCACCATGAAAAAATTTTCTGATTAGAAACATCACAGTTTTTTACAGTGAGAATTTTAAAAATCTGACCATTGGATCAATGTGATATTTGGCATGTATGACTTGTATAAGAAGAATATCTAATCCAATGATTAGTTTCTTAAAATATTCAAAATCCCACAGGTGTTTTAAAAATAGATGGTAGAGATATTGGTAAAAGGAATGGTAAGGGAAACTTGTCCATTGATAAATTATATTTCAATTTAATGCATTAATTTGCAATTATTCTCGACGAGACCTCATCTGATCCTTTGAAAGCATTCTATGATCGATGTCTTCATTATCAACGCTATCAAATATCCATTTCTCAAAAAATACAACTAAGCTATCATTTATCAATTGAATGTAGGATGGTCGAAAATGATATATTGGGGACCTTAATTGGGTGTAGAGTTAGGGCTTTTATAGGGAGGAAAACAATGAAAATAAAAAGGAAAGGTAGAAAAATAAAATAAAAGAAATAAAAGAACTTTGAGAGGAGGCAAACTCAAAATTTTAAAAACTTGTATGGTATAAATTAAAAAAAAAAAAAAAAAAACAGTTCCAAGAGGTGCAGCTGCCACCCCTGCCCCACTACTGACTGGCTTCGCCCTTGGTGATCATAAATTTCACTACAATAAAAGAGTGTAATAGAATGTTTTATGCTTTTATAGAAGTTCAAAATACATATAAATAACACAGATAGCACGTTTTGTCTTTTTAAATAGGACTATACTTATATATGTCATATTTATAAATGATTGTTAGATTTTATACTATGAAAGTTCAAAATACCTATAGATAATTTTGGGATACATATTTAGAAAAAATGATAGTTGGATTTGATACTATATATATATATATATATATATATATATATATATATATACACACACAATGAAGCTATTATCAAGCCAGCCTGATGTAAAGTTGCATCAGGTTGCCTCCATATGACTAGTTTTAGATGACAATTCGTAAAAATGACCGTTGGATTAGATGTCCCTCGATCTTCTATATATATATAGTCTAGGCATTTTTAAAATTTAGTGATAAAAAAATTAATTAACTATTATATTATATTAGTTTTATCAATATAATAATATATTATTATACTACATTTTTAGTGAAAGGATAAGAATCCCATGTTGCAAGCTTATTCTCAAGTCTCATATTTGAGAAATAGCGCCGGGAGATGATGAGAGGAAGAGGAAAGAGCAGGAGGGAGAAAGAAAGTAAAACAGAGGTGAGGAAGAGAAAGACAGAGGACCGAAGATAAGGTTTGGCAGCAATTCTTCCTTCCATCTTCTTCTTCTTCTTCATGCTTCTTCTTCCATTATTCTTAAAATTTTCTTTAAATCTAGACATTTCTAAATTTTGGGGGCCCCCACTTCCTTCCATCTTCTTCTTTTTCTTCAAGCTTCTTCTTCAATTGTTCTTCAAAATTTCATAAAATTTAGAAATCTTTAAAATTTGGGGCCCTATTTTTTGGAAGAAAGGGAGGCCTAAGCAGTTGCTTCCTTCGCTTCTGCTTAGGGCTGGCCCTGATTACCATGGCTATAGTTAATAATATTTTAAAAACTAAAATCATTAGGGACATAAATTACAGTCGTTATAATCATTAGATTTAGCGACAGTAATTATAGTCACTGAAAAGTAAATTGCGACGGAACAAATAGTGAGGGATAATTTTTTCAACATTAAAACAAAAAAAAATAAATAAAGTTTTGGCAATGGAAACTTAGCGATGGAAATATTACTGTCCCTAAAAATATGTTTCAGCGACATTTTTAATTTCCATCCCTAAATTATCATGGCTAAAAACCTATTTTCTTATAGTGAGATATGACTTGGTGTACTAGCTAGACGAATCTGAGCAGAAATATTAGAACTTCCTAATGTGTAATCCAATGACTAAAATCAGCTTATAGAACGATCCAATAGCTGAAATCAAAACATTGATATCGGGATTGTGATACCATAAACACATATGTATATGAATTTGTCATTAATATATTTTGACTTCAGCTGTTACTCCCGTTAGATTAGTCCATAAACTGATTTTAGCAGTGAGATTATACATTAGGAAGTCCTAATATTTCTACTCTTTAGAAACAAATCCGGACTCGACACAATAACGCCGGTGGACCAATAAATTATTATTATTATTAAATTTTTGTTTGAAAAGGGGAATATCTTTAACTAAAAGAAGACATTACAATCCTGAAGGAAGATAATGCCAATTCGGTAGCACATTTCAATTCAAAACAAGACCCCACCCTATGACCATTCACATTTCAATTCAAAAAGAAAAATGAAAAAAAGAGGAGTCGGCAAACCAAGAATATTTGCAGGCCAATTACTAGCTTTTACAACATTCGATCACAAGATTCAATGCATCAGGCTAAACATTATATTATATTTTTATTAGATTCATCGGCTCCTAAACACATTATTACATGATAAGTATATATGTTATAGTGGAATGTGTTTAGAAGGTTATATATAACTGATTCATTTAATAATTTTTCCTCCTTAATTTATGGCCTGTTCAGTCTAAATCTTTTTTTATTTATCTAATTTGTTATTTTTTAATTTCTAATCATTTTTTAAGGTGTTAATTAGTCTCCTGGTAAAGTCTTTTAATGGTTATATCAAAGACCTGGATTTAAATCATGTCTTCATTCGAGCGAAAAGGGTTTAGAAATGATGAGAGGGCTACCCTAGTGTATAGCACCAAATGAACTTCATTAGATAAAAAGATAAAAAAAATAAGGTTTTTAAATGCAGGTTCATAATTTAACTTTTGTATTAAAACTCAATGCAAAAGGGGTTCATAATTTGCAAAGTTTGTCTTTCATGAAAGTAGGAATCCATTGTAAATGTCAATGAAAACTCGTGGATGTAGTTAACTGAATTTCATCATGTATAGAATTCGTTGAGCAAAATAATCAAGGTTCAATGTGAACATTTGAATACGCCCTCAAATCTCATTTGTTTGCTTGCTTGCACTTCCAATATTTCTCTAGATTTTCACGCCGGACATGCATTGATTTTTGTAGCTTAGCAGGACGTACAAATCAAAGTCAACATGGACACGTAGACACATACATGCATATCACCATTGAAATTAGTCAAAAACTCAACAGTACGTTTGCAAGGACACCCACTGTCAGGTACGTTCTTTGAAATATCCCTAATTACTTAAATATTTATTTTGAATTAAAATACTTGATAAAATAATAACTACTTTAGCAAGGCAACAGTTAGAAGTCAAATTTTTATTTTTCAAAAGTTTTGTTACTAATCACAATATTATACTGAATTCCTAATTTAATATATAATCTTCAATTTTTTTAAAAATAAATAAAATTCACAATTTAACAAAGGATCCTCAACCCTCAAATTAACACAGATCGAATCCTCAATTTTACTAAAATCTCCCAACCCCCAAATCCAAGGACATGGGATGACGGACATTAAATATTGATTTGATGTGTTGGGGATTGGAAATGCTGTGTAAAATTGGAGATTGAGAATTTTGTCCAAAATTAAAAGTTAAAGTCAAATTTTGACCACTTGAAGGGTATTTTAGTTCAAAAATAACAGTGATAGGTTCATGTTCATAATTATTTTTGGATCGGGTTCGTTCATGTAATATTCCAAAAGTTTAGGATTATTAATTGACGTAATATGTTTTTTTTTTAATTAATTCATTATTTTATGTATAATTGAATTTGAATTAACGCAGTTTGCCCCATACGAGTAACCATTGGAAATATCATAGTGTAGAGCCCAACCCACTTCGAGCACTCTTGGTGTAGATAGTTGGACTTCTTGTTTAGATTCACTTTATCTAAAATCAATTTTAGGGTTCAAAATTTCTTTTAATCTAAAGAGATGAGTGATAATTATTTCTAGCTAGAAATACGTACCTTGAAGATTTTAGAATCGTCTCCAGAAGTTAAAATTTTAGTGGCCTCTAGTAACTACCACAATCATTTATAGTATGAAAATTTTGATATTTCAAAAGTTGATTTTGACTTGACTTTAAAGAAATAAGTGAAGAGAGAGATTTCAGAAAGTGATTTGAAGCAAAACTAATTGCAAATTTATACCCACATCGTGTAGGACACACTTTTGATCTAAATTTATACCCATTTTTTTTTCCACAAAGTGTCTCAAATGAAAGGGGAGAGTTTACTTAAAAGAAAGAAAGTTAGATCATCCACCATGTTACTTGGGACACATTTTTGAGATAATTTTCTGAAACGTTAAGCATTTTTGTTTAAGATAAAGGAAAAAAAGGTGCAACCATGCATTGATGAATATTTACCTGCATTTGATACAACGTTCAATGGTCAGCTAGTTGCATTTGGTGCAACTTGCAAAGATCTGCTAGTGTTCATGCCATCAACTCTCTCCAAGTTCCACAGCTTCCTGCTGCGCTTTTAATACTATTTCAATTGGACTCCACTCTTCACATCTTAAAGATGAAATCATTACTTGTCTTCCACAATCTCCACACGATGAGGAAAGCAGCTTCACCAATCACAGTTATTCGTTAGCGCGCTGCTCCCAAAAAGAGAGGAATTCAGTACCACCTTTTTTTTAAATTTTAAGAGACATTGGGCATCGCGTGTGCGCGGAAAGCTTTCTCTAGCACTTGACAAAAATTGAGTTCAGCCATTTATAAAGATTGAAGAAACCTTTCTATTACAATTTTATTGAATGAACTTAATAATATCAAATCAGCTCAGTTTCAATTAACTGACTTTCTAAAAAACTTTCTTATAACAAACTAATACAAACAACCTCTAGATGAAATCTAATATATATTACGCTAATAACAAATGTGACTTTACGATATCGCAAATGCTTACTTTTGATCATTTTCATGGCGTAGAAGCATCTCTACTACTTGGCTCATGGTGGGTCTTGTAGATCTGTCTTCCGCAATGCATTTCAAAGCCACTTCTACCAAAATTTCCAACTTCCCAGTGTCATAGTCGCCTTCTATAGTCGTGTCTGTGATCTCTTCCATCCACGAAGCCTTTGTAGGAGCTTCATTCATCTTTTCTCTCACCCACATAACCAAGCTTCTCTGCTCCATCTCTCCTCCACCTTCACCGCCGTGGACACCCATCATCACGCTCTTTCCTGTCACCATCTCCAACACCACCATCCCGTAGCTATAAACATCCATTTTGGAGGTGATGGGTAGATTGAAAATCCACTCAGGCGCCATGTAACCTCTAGTTCCTCTGATTCTCGAGAAGCTTGAATTGTTAAGGCCAGTTCTGTTCAATAGCTTAGACAGGCCGAAATCTGCCACCTTTGGATTGTCATTAGAGTCCAAGAGTATGTTCTGAGGCTTTACATCGCAGTGTAGAATCCACTCCAAGCACTCTTCGTGTAAATAAGCAAGGCCTTTTGCAGTACCTAAGGCAATCTCAAACCTCTTCTCCCAATTGAGTGTATTGGAGGAGAGGTTATCTGCTAATGATCCATGCTCCATGTACTCGTACACCAAAATCCTGTGCTTTCCCTCTGCACAATATCCCCACATCTCTATCAAGTTCATGTGGTTAAGCTTCCCAATTGTGCTTACTTCTGCAAGAAATTCAGCTTCTCCTTGATTTGCTTCGTTGAGTCGCTTGATTGCTGCGACTCGTTGATCTGACAATTTTCCTCTTTACACAACCCCTCCCCCTCCTCTTCCAATCTCTTCACTGAAACCCCGTGTCGCCTCTTTAAGTTCAGCATAGGTGAATTTTTTGAACCCAGTTGCAGCAAGGAGGTAGCCTTGAATATCAGCACTTGGGTCTTTATCATCTCTAACCAGGAAACACCAAACCAAAAAGATACAAATCATCTCAACTCCTCCTACTCCACAAGCGATCCAGAGCATAAACTCCAAAAACCAATTTTCTTCTCCCGTCACATAAGTTCTAGGCAGAGGCTTAGGAATTTCACCCGAGCAAACTAACCTAGAACTTTCAACTTTCCTTTCATACGAAAAAAACTCTGATTTTGGGACTTTCAAATACAGGCCGCCAACGTAATCTGGCGATCTGTATCCATTTTTCAGATATGTCTTGGGGTAACATCTGTTATGAGCATCTTCGCCTAGATCCACATACTGGAACCCTATGCAACAGACTTTAAGGCACAATTCTTTACATTCCTCTAATGTTTGATTCTTGTACAAGTCGGCATCGGATCCATAAAAGTCGCCATGAGGGAGTCGGAGGAAATCTACAGACTCTGTATCATTGCAGGTGAGATTAAATTGGGGCTCGCATCCAGACAACATGTCAGCGCTATCTACCATCTTATATCCCGGTAAGCAAGTGCATTCCGGACCCAATGATGGATCATAGCCACAGAAACTGTTGAGTCCGCAAATTCCATGAATTATACATGGATTTGAGATGGCTTGCCATTGAATAACCCAATTTTCTTCTCCTCCTTCCTCCTCTCGACTGTACATTCTAAAATTTCCATCAGGATCAAGAGTCAGTCTTCTATGAATCTTCGCCCCAAAATCCGCCGAAAAAAATTGCCAGCCGTCGGATGAATTGAAAAAGCCAGAGGAGTTGAGTACTGCAGTTGTTTACGATGCTAGAGGAAGTCGATCGTCCAGTCTCCCAACTCTTTAACCATGGATGAGGCCAGTAAATGCTAGAGCCACCAGGACCATCAAGAAGAATTCGCAGAACACCATCCTCTTGGAAAAATAGCTTATACATACCCGAAAAGTAGCTGCTCTGGCTTTTTGATGACACAAGTGTTGAATTTTTGGTGAATTGTTGATTAGGTAGAAGAGTATCTGTTGGAGAATCGAAGCTTTGCCACAGAGTTTCATTACCCACCACAGTTCTTAAACCAAGATTACCAGTGTCGTCGAGTTGTAATCGGACTGATGAGGTTGAAACAGTTTTCGTGGCCCAAACAAACTGACCGGCATCGGTTAAGATAAGATTGCCATTTTTGTGTAAGGAGAGCTTTGAGCGTTTCCCATTAACTGGTTCATCACGGTTTGCCATCCAAACCACAGTGCCATTGCGAGCAGAGGATGGTTTGCTGGAAAACCAAATGGCAAAGCAATAAGCATTATCGCCGACAAGGTAAAAGCCGGCGGTGAATATGCCATTTGGTGAAATCAAAACGTTGTCTATTTCCTCCACAGAGAGAGATGAGCCTTCACTCAGAAAATTTCTCTGAGATGTTGAAGATGATGACAATGGAGAAGTAGAAGACAGGAGCAAAGCCAGGAGAAGGAAGTAGAAAGACGACAGACCTATATGAGTTGATGTGAGAGTTGAGCGGGAGTTGGAGTTGTTGATGAACTCGAATGAAATTCTGAGAATTAAAAACTTAATTTTATAAGTTAAAGAACTTGTATAATAGTCAAATCTCTTGTGAGATTTTTTGGAACTCTAATTTGAATTTCTGTTGGAAATACTACAACGAGTTTGGATAAGCTTCTACTTCATATTTTTCTACTTTTAAAAGTAAATAAATGAAAGTTTTTTATATTTTCTACAATGTAAAATTTTGGTAGTTACTTTTAAAAGTTAAGAAAGCAAGAAAATACATATCTAGAAGATTGTAGAATCTTAGAATACTAAGAGTTGTTTGGAGAAAAGAAAATAAACTAGGATTATTGATCGGCCCAAACAAGGGAGGTTATTACCTTATTTGTGATCAATATTTAAATTTATAAAGTGAACTCGTGCTAGTAACCTCAATTCGTTGAAAATATGGTTTTCGCACGGGTGTCGATCCACAAGGACTAAAGGCTGAGTTATGAGAAACTAAAGTGAGTTCGATTTTAGTTAAGGAACAATCTTTGATTTTGAAGAGTTGGTTTGTTTAAACTAAAGAATGTAAAACAATTAATAAAAATCCTTGGGTTTCGAATCCACTTAACTCTCATCAATCGCATTCATAAGTTAGATTAGGGTTTATGTACATTCATAGTAGTGATGATCTAGACTACAAGAATAAACCATCAATAATAATCATGCATATATGAATCAAGCATGGATCATCCCTTTAAGGCATGGACTGTCAAACGAGAATGCACAATCCATCCAAGTAGGGCATGAACCATCTAGATTCACATATACATGTTCGATACGAACCATTGTATAACAAACATAATTGCAATCACAGAAAACAATCATATTAATGGATAAAATCATTTAAAACCAAATTGCACTAAAGCAATATCCTCAAAGTTATACAATCACCATGAATATATACAAAACCCAAATCCAAACCTTACAAATACGAAAGAATGGAGAGAAGCTTCATCTATACCCAAGAAGGAAGCTTAGCCGCTCATAGCTGGGGTAGAATTGCCGAAGTTCTTCATCCCTTCCATGCACAAACCAAGAATCCCAAGGAGAAGAGAGAATAAAGAGGGAAGAGAGAAATAGGCTAGGTTAAGTCTGGCTGACCTAAATAAACCTAAGAAGAATGTATTTATAGTGTACAGACACCTACTATAAACAAACTCTCCATAAACTGCATAAAAAACAAATAAAAATCGCGGGCACGCTTTACGAGGTGGAGCCTATCGATAGCCTATCGATGGCCTATCGATGGCCTATCCCAGATGAGAATGCAAGCTTCTGTCTATCGATAGGTGGGTGTCCGGCCTATCGATAGGCACCCCCTATCGATAGGCCATAGATAGGCTGGCTATCGATAATCTCAATTTTGCTCCGTTTGCTCTTTTTGTGCTTCCACAAGTTGCCTAAGAGCTTCCTTGCATCCTTTTGAGTGTTTTCCCTTCCCATTGACTCCACTTGTAACTTCATCCAAAGACGAATGCGGAAAATCAACCTCGATTATGCTTAAATTGCCATTTTTATGAAGAGTTCCTACAAAAACAAGTTAAACATATCAAGTTCATGATTTATGGCTATCAAATAACAAAGTTCAAGTATAATCCACTAATAATTAGTCGAAAAGACTCAATAAATGCATTGATTGCAGAGCAATCAATTTTTATTTTTTTACCCCATTAGTTTGCTTACATGCTCCTATTCCATTCCTTATGCTTTATTCCACTCAAACCATTTCATATTTGATTATGTCCCTCCTCCCACGACCTATACCATGAGAAAAGCAAAAAATCATTCTTTTGGGGATGAGAAAAGTAAAAGAAAGTCTTTAAATTTTCTGACGAAACCAATTCTTTGAAAAAAAAAAAAATTAGAACAAAAGAAAAGCAAAACAAATTTCCAAAATCTAGAATGATAGCTTGGTTGTTGAACGAGTTTGGCTTTTCATTGTAATTTAGTCCAATTTAATAGTTGATGTTATTGAATTAGTATTGAATTCATGAATGATAGCTTGGTTGTGTATATTGAGAGAGGGGTATTTGATGGCATTGATAATAAAGTCATCATACAATGCTTTGAAAAAAATGGGTTTCCACCAACAACAATTGTAAATGTATTGAATTGAAATATAGATTATCAAAATATTAGTGAATTATAATTTTTTGCAATTTTTTTCTACCTGAGACTAACACGATTAAAAAAAATGAATAAATTTGTTTTCAATTTTTTTAATTGGGATTAAGAATTAAAATCAATTAAAGTTCTCTCCCCCCTTAACCAAAATCATGGCTTCGTCGCTGTACCTACATACCACCTCATACATATACTTTTTATTACTATATTATATCAATTTCATATAAAATATTTTGCATATAATAAAACATATTTTTATATTATCACTTCCGCAGCGTACCCCAACAATATTTTATGGAACTTTTTTTTTTTTTTTTTTGTCAACAAGAACTTTTATTAATCAAGACAAAGAAGATAACATATCAGTCTCCAAAATAGGCCGAAGCCAATCTGGAGGATGGTTCTTCCAAGAAAAGTCAGATAACATATCAGTCTCCAAAATTGTAGAATAGTCAGATCTCTTGTGAGATTTTTTGGAACACTGAATATTTGTTGGAAATATTAGCAAGGGAGGGGCTATTTGCAGCCCTGGTTTTACTAAATGCAGCACAGTTTTTAAGTACAACTCACCTATTATTAAGCAATCCATAATATTTCAACATTTATAAAATGACCATATTACCCCCAACACCAAAACAAAACAAAGAACCGTTTCTTTCCCTCCTACGTGTGTGTTTGTTTGCATTCGACAACCTCTCGCCGAAGAAGACGCATACGGTTTCGATTTTGGTTCTTCTACTACACGATCTCTTAACAATCGTCTTATTGTCAAGCATGGAAGAGCATCTTAAAGATGTTAGTTTTATGTTTGCACTCACCCTACACACTTTATTTTTAGGTTTGTTTGTATATTATTGGTAAACATAATATCTGGATTAAACCTGCTTCAAAACATGAAAAGTAGCACTCTATAATCATCATGGTATGATGGTATTACGAAAAAAACCCATATTTCGATCGGAAAAAAGAAAAAAAAATTATGTTTTTGTGTTCGCATTCGGCCTGGTATAGCCGAATATTGAGACTTAGTATTTGGTCATGTGTTACCGAATATATAGTGTTGTATTCGACTGTAATGTACCGAATATGACTATATTTAAATTTTTGATACTACCGAATATAATATCACATATTCGGACTTAATTATGTAACCGAATATTAAGATTAATGATTCGACATTACGTAACCGAATGAGATAAATTTCTTTAGAATTCTTGTGTCAGTTCCTATAAATAATTTTTCTAACTTAATTCCATATCATGCAGTCACATTTACAGATAGTCCCCTATGAAGAGCCTACTATCGTCGATCTTGCCGAGTTTTTTATTACAAAACGGGTAAATCGGGACTCCTAATATTGTGAATTTATATATTATATTTTAAAAGTATGCTAAATCATGTTGTATACATTTTTAGGTATTTTCTACTCGTGGAGAGCTTGATATATATGTAAGAAGCATCGGTAAAGAACATCGAATGGTGGTTATTACTCTTAAGTCCGAAGTGAATACGAGTAATAGAGCACCGATTGTGTATTATGGGTGCGAGCGGAGCGGTAAGTTTCGATCGCAGAGAGCGGAGTTGAAGAAAGATGTATCGAAAATCAATGTTGTCAAGAAGAAAAAGAAATATGTGCGTGAAGCGGCAACAAAAAAGTGCAACTGTCCTTTCAAGTTAAAAGGCGTTATGTTAAGCACAGATTCTTAGGGTTTGATTGTTTTGAATGGCAAGCACAACCACAAGATCGGAGAAAATTTTGATGGCCATTCATATGTTGGTAGATTGACCCCGTCGGAGTGGGATTATGTTCATGAATTGAAGTCCGAGGAGTGAAGGCAGTTGAAACTCTTCGGTTGTTGAAGAGAAAAGATCCCAATAATGCATCTACACAGAAGACCATTTACAATGTATTGTCAAAGATGAATAGAATGGATATGGGGGGAAGAACGGTAATGCAAGAACTCTTTAAAGAGATCACCGATAATGGATATTTCGAGAGGCATAAGTCTTCGGATGACGGAAGTGAAGTGGCAAGCATATTTTGGGCACATCCCGAATCCATCAAACTTATTAAGTGTTTTCCTCATGTTCTTTTGATGGATTGCACCTACAAGACCAACAAGTACAAGATGCCGCTACTACAGATTGTTGGATTAACGTCAACGGATATCACGTTCTCTTTGGCTTTTGCATTGATGGAATTTGAGCGAGAGGACAATTATAGTTGGGCTTTGGAGCAATTGTCATCCGCAATTGGTGAAGGTTATACACTTTTGGTTGTTGTTACAGATCGTGAGCTTGCATTGATTAATGCCGTCAAAAAATTTTTCCAACTGCAAAGAATTTCATATGTAGGTGGCATATTTCAAGAAATATATCACAAAACTGCAATAAGTTATTTGAAAGGGGGAAGATTGGTCATCATTTATATGTTCATGGTGGGATGTAGTGAATGCAGAAGATGAAGAGATGTATGTTTATCAGTTAAACAGAATGGAGGAGACGTTCTATGAATTTCCAAAGGCGTTGGAGTACTTGAAGTCTTCGTGGTTGAATGACTTCAAAGATAATTTTGTGGCTGCGTGGACCGATCGCTACATGCACTTCGGTTGTACAACAACAAATAGAGTGGAGAGCGCCGATGCAGCACTGAAGAGGCGTTTGGGGACATTGATGAATAACATCATAGAAGTTTTTAAACTTGTACATGGTAAGATGCTTATACAACATAATCAAATCAAGACATCTTTTGAAGTGAGCATGTTTAAGGTTTATCATAAGGTCCAGGGGATTCCACAGTGCAAATTTCTTGTTGGCATTGTATCTCATAGGGCGTTGGAGTTGATTGTTGATGAATTGGAGCACTGATATTGTTGGAGTCGATGAAAATGTTTGCCGTTGTGTATTGACTCGCACACACGGGCTTCCTTGTGCCCACCAGTTGGCAACGTGGAAGATTGAGGGAAGGCACATTCGCATTGATTCAATTCATATATATTGGAGGTCTCTTTCCTATACTCCAATCGTTGAGAATATCCCAAATGACATGATCGATTATCGGTCACTAATTGATCTCTATATACAAAAGTTTAATGATTTGACTCACGAAGGCCAACAAGATTTGTATCTAAAACTGAAGGAAATAGTTAAGCCATCCGCTACTATTCTACGCGAGCCAAAAGTAAAGAAATCCAATAGAGGTAGACCGAAGGGTAGTAGTCAGAAGAGGGTCCGTGAAGATGTAACGACCAGGCGGGATCTATCCGGGTTTGAGTACGAATCGATTGAATCTAAACAAAAGCTTATGGATGCCGCATTCTCCAACAAGAGGAATAAACTAACAATTGTGAGGAAGCCAATGTCCTCAATTTGTCAACAGAGTGATGATACAAGAAAATATGGAAAACTTATTCCTAAAGCAATTTTTGATCACGTTACTTTCATGGTAGGGGTCAAGGCCGATGGAAACTGTGGATTTCGAGCAGTTACGGGACAGCTGGGTATGTTTGAAGACGATTGGGCCATTGTACGGAAAGATTTGCTACACGAGTTAGAAAATAATCAGACTCTTTACGAGGAGATCTTTTCTAGGAGTGTATAAGATTTTGAAACTGTGAGAAATCGTTTGATATGGGACAGTGCAGGTAATGCTCCGATAGATAAATGGATGAGCTTTCTTGACATGGGACACCTCATAGCTTGTAGTTACAATGTGGTTTGTATCCTTATTTCGAACTAACAGTGTTTGACATTTTTGCCTTTGAGATCGGACCCGATACCGGTTGCAAATGGAAAATATGTCGTATTGGCTTTGATTAACGGAAACCACTTTGTACAAGTAGTATTGAACCCGAATGCTCCACTTCCCCCTATTTCAATAGCTTGGAAGAGATGTGCGCTCGACAATGCAAAGGGATGGGCCGATAGTCATTCATCACATATTGTGCGGTTTCTTGAGCTTGACCTACCTCAAAACTTAGCTGTCAGTGATGAGGTTATTGATTTAAGTGATGATTAGACACACAATGTAACTCCTTACTTATTGTCATTTGGAAATATGTAACTGGGCCTTTTTTTGTTATCAAATGGATACATGTAAATTTCGTACAACTTCATTAATTTTGTAATCATTTGGTAATTTGTTTGAATTCTGTGCATATTGTTGAGTATACTATCACCTTCTTTTGTTTTAGTGTTCAATAAAGTGTTTTATACATGTTAAAAATGAAAATTTTGATTTTAATCCTCATTCGGTAACTTACCACCGAATATTAATTCTCATCTTCGGTAACTACTAACCGAATGTAATGCCCTATCTTCGATCTGTAGGTACCGAATATGAAGTCGAGGCCTATTTAACAAAATTTATATTCGACTACTTCATGCCGAAGGTGTTTCTTTATATTCGGTACCAATTGGCCGAATGTGGATACATATATTCGGTCTGTATTGGTCGAATATGAAGCCGGGGCCAACCAAAAATTAAATTCGATTACCTATTACCGAATGTAACTGTTCATATTCGGTAATGGTTTGCCGAATGTAGTTTGATATATTATGTATCCTATCGCCGAATATGAGTTGATTTTGACCGATTTGCTTCTTTATTTTAACACTTATTCCCTAATACACAACAGAAGCCAATGACATATGAAGTCTATCAAAAGTCTAAATACCAAAGTCTATCAGTGGGGTTGATACCCAAAAAAGTCATTCAATTAACCAAAATAGAACAATTTACAACATTCATTACATATATATTGTGAAATATACAAAACATAATTCAAGTTCAAAAAGTTCCATCATGTAAATGCTCCATAGTGTCTCTCAGCCTCGACTGACACGTTGATTTTGAGTTCGTCCTCGCCCCTCAGTAGCACTCGTTGCTCGCCCTCTCCACTCAGTAGCTGTCGATGCTCGTCCTCGTCCTCGCCCTCTAACGTCTCTAATCATCCTACTTGTCCCTTGCCTTACCAAACCTGTATCTGTTTCATCTTCTCGGACTTCTGGAGTAGATGCATGTACCGTGTCCTCGATCATGTCATCACCGAGGATGGATGCGATAAGCCTCTCCCGCTCTAGAATATCAGGCAGTGTTTGTCTTTCGCCCAGCTTTTAAGACTCGTGTAAAAGAGAAAGGGCTCTCTTTCTGCAGTTATTCTGTAAAAAAAAAAGTCAGTGACAAATTTAGTTCAAAATAACTTCACTGAGTGAAAGACTTAAATTCAAATAAAGAAATGTTCTTACTCACCAAATCAATGTACGCATCCCCAAACGATCGCCGAAGAGGATGATCGGATGTAGAGGTAGAGTCGGTGGGATGGATCCTCACATGACTTCTCTATGAATGCCACTCCCCATACCCGTCCTCACACATCCATGGGCTATCTGCATCGCACTTCTCTCCACGACTACATGGGGAAAGACAGTGGTGGCGCTAGGTAGTCCATAAGTACTCCACGTAATGTGCTGTACAGAATACAGGTTTGCTTTGGCTCCTCTATTTGCTTTCGATGGAGGGGTGGGCGCGTGATTCCATGGACTGGTTTGCACGTACCCAAACTGCCTCAGAATGCGGGCAGGATGGTACGGCTCAACCTGATCAAAGAAAGTGATACATCCACAGTACCACGCGATGTCCTCAAATGAATGAGCATCTCTATAGCCACTGTAGGGATCCCAAATGACCTATACATGCAAAAATTGGAACATGTAAATTTCGTGAACTATAGCAAATATATTCAAACATATGCAATGAGAGACTTGATATTTAGACTTACATTTTCCTTTATGATATTATCTATTAGCTGCCTCAGGAATTTCAATCTATTGGGTGCATCTGCAGCGCTCACTGAGGATCGAGGCTTCCACTTCATTGCTCGTGGGTTGCCATTGACGTATTCTAGGTCGGGTGTAGGCCGCTCCACAGTGAAGTACTCGTATATCCAGCCCTGTATATATAAAATAATAATAATAATAATAAATAAATGATTTAGTATATGAAAATGAGACAAAGTATTAACGAAAAAAATGTACCTCCATAAAAGTGAGATAGCCAGTTATCTGCTTAACCTCAAACCGTGTAGCAATCCCCAACTGCCTGTACAGATATGCTAACACAGCTGTGCCCCGGGCATAGTTGCCTACATCTCCAACATCCGACAAGAGGTTTAAGTATGTCACTAGCACCTTCGTTCCTGTCTTGTCGGAGAAGAGTGTACACCTAATGAGGTAAAGAAGATAGGCCCTCACGTGCCTGTCAATAACTGCATTTGAATCAGTCTCCTTCGCCTTATTCGCAAAAGTTTTCCTCAGCCACTCCATCCTCACATAATTGCATTTGTTGATTTTCAATTCGTCCAATGCTGCTTGTCGACTCACTCCTAATAATTTATGCAGCAGGCCAATGGCTTCATCCTTTCGAATATCCTTAGCCCTCACAGAATTTCCAACAACGGGCAATCCAGTGATTTGTTTGACATCGTCGTGCGTAATAGTCATCTCTCCGAAAGGTAGGTGGAAAGTATTTGTCTCGGGATGCCAACGCTTAACGAATGCCGAAATCAAAATACGGTTAATGTGGGTGTAGGACACCTGCTTCAGTTGGCACAAAGGTGTATTACTCACCCTTGTCTTAAACCTACTGCACTCGATCCTCCAGTGCCATTCAAAAATTTTTGTGACATGCTGTATACATTTGAGAGGTTCTCGATCCTACACAATAAACTAACATAGTTAGGAAATCGATAATTGATAATAAAGCTAACTACTTTATAACTTAGTAGTATGTTTTAATGAAAATTAACAATGTACCTGTCTGTCCCAAATGTATCTCGCTACATGGGTTTCAAAACTCTTCAAAATTTGCATATTCTTGGGGCCTCCGGGGTCGGTAGTCGCAGAACCAGAAGGCTGTGATTGTCCCTTTGTCTTTGCCTTCCGCTTCCCCTTCGCCACTACTTTCTTCTTCCCCTTCGTACCCCGGGGAACAACAATTTCCTCCTCCTCACTCTCACTCTCCTCCTCCCTCACACTCTCACTCTTACTCTCACTCTCACGGGCTTCCTCATCCCTATCTCCATCACTCTCAATCTCCTCTCCCTCAGTCTCATTGTCCTCCTCACTCCCACTTTCACTATCGGTACTTGAATCATCGGAGTCAATTCTTACATCTTGCTTTCTTTTGAATCTCTCCTCATGATGGTCGTCGCTCTTACTCTCATCACGTGATGCACTGGCATCCTCACTATCTTCCCCTTAATCATGTGCATGTTTAAGTTCAATGATTCCTTCAACATTACCCCGAACCGCCTGTTCAATGTCTTCCCTTACCTCTGTTGCCAATGAGGCACCTGCTGCCTCTGATGCAAGCTCTAATGCAGGATCTACTGTAGGATCTAAAGCAGTCTGTACTACAGGCTCATCTTCTGCCACAACCCCTGCTCCCTCATCCACTGACCGTGCTACTGTCTTTTTACTCTTCTTCACGTACCTTTTTTCATTTTCACGTTTCTTTCGCTCTGAAGCAGTTGGACGCTTTCGCTCTTGTGTTTCCTCCATAGATGTGTCCTCAAATGGCCGTTTAGTACCGGCTATTTCATCCATTTTCCCTACAGAAAAAAAGAATTTTAGAATGATTGTTATAAAGAATGATTTTGAAGAAAAAAAAGAATACAAATCAATATCCATTAACATATTTATCTATACTAATATATTCATAGATTCAACTAATGAAAACAGTCACATTTCACATATATGTAGAATGTTTCCACCTTTTAGCATATATTCTATTATATTAAGCCGAACCTTCCATTGGTTGGATGCATGTCATCAATTACTAAACTTTCAACTACTTTCAGTGTATATTTAAGATTTTTAAGGCAAGGTATTATTATTATCTATTGAATTTAGACCCATCAACAAATGATGTTTTAGTTCTAGAGCCAGAACATGAATTAGCTATTGAGCCAGAACATGTAATTTGGATATGGTTTCAGCAAGTTTTATGGTGGATAAAGCAATATCAGATGATAAAGCTGAAGTTATCAAAGGGGACAAGCTTTCACAACTTGATTTTGATCCACTTGGGGCAGTTCCAAGATGTATTGAAGGTCCTGCCATTACTGCTACCATTGGTAAAAAGGGTTTTAATTGCTCTTGTAGCAATCATTGGATGCCAAAAACCCAGAGGCAGGAACCCAATTTTGATAAGTTATTGGAACCCAATGTCCTATCAAACCATATATCAAGCCAACAAAATAGTTTAAGTCCACATGGAAGTATAAGGTCCTATCAAACCACATATGGATCCAACATAATAGCTTAACGTCTTATTAGACTACATGACAGTTTAAGACCCCACAAGACCACATATGAAGATAACATTATAGTATAAAAATTGAATGACAACTAACAAAGAGAATATTATTACAAGACAAATTGTTAAATAAGTAAACGTATTGATGGTCTATGGTGGTATAAAAATCATATGCATTCATATCAATATGAAAGAACAACTCATAAACTTTAACAAACAATTATGGAATTACAACATTTGAGAGTGTCATAAATTTTTGGTTACTTGATGAAATGAAAAGTATTCGGCCCCTAATACCCGAATATACCATATAAAATTCGGCCACTTATGACCGAATATAAAACATACATATTCGAATATTTGTGATCGAATGAAATGTAAACTATTCGACAATATTAAACCGAATATTAGTGTTTCATATTCGACAAACTAGTGCCGAAGGAAAGCTTCTAAATTCGGCATTTACAGGTCGAATTCGATCTATTAAAACATAAAATACATTTTACAATCAAAACATCTAACATTCCAACACTCAAATACGAACATAAACCATTTAAATTCGGCATTTTCAGTGCAAACCCTAATCACAATCACAAAACTAACCTATATCATTCAAAATACATTAACAATCAATCACATTCCAAAAATAAATCATACCAACGGTAGGGAGAAGACGAAGAAGATGGTGGTTGCTCGTGGCTTGTGGAATTTCAAATGACAAAGAGGATGATGCTTCTTGGCTCGTGCTGCTTCGTGGCTGGTGGGCGTGGCTTGTGAATGCTCGTGGATGAATACCGTGTCTTGGCTCATGGATGAAGACCCTTGCTGCTCATGGATGCTCGACTATGTCAATAGTGGATTGGCAAAAGCAGGGAAGAAGAACAGTTGATGGGCGTGACTCGTGGCTTTATCGGGTTTGGCTTGCCGAATACGAATAACTCTCTTTTCATGGCTTTGTTTTGTTGTTTTTTTTTTTAAATTTAATTCAAAAAATCAGTTGGGTTAATTGGGTTGTATAAAAAGATTTGGCTAGTATTTAGACTTGTGGGTATTAATGGTATTTTAAAATTTTTGTTTTCTTTAATAATGGGTCGCCTAAATCATTTGAGGACTGTATTTAGAAAAGGGTAAAATAGACCTAATTAAAATATTAAATGGGCTGCATTTAGTAAAGTCTGTGCTGCAAATAGCCCCTCCCTATTAGTAATTCAAAATTTAATATTTTTGGGTGTTTAAAATATATTTAGAAATTGGTTGATACGTATCATCTAGAAGATTGTAGGGTTGATACATATCATCTAGAAGATCGTAAAGTTTTAGAATACTAAGAGTTGTATAGAGAAAATAAAAGAAACTAGGATTTTCTACTCCCCCATCCCAGTTCCCGCTTATAAAATTATTTCCCGGCAGGGAATATAATTCTACCCCCATCCCCATAGGGGTGGGGAATCCCCGTCTCCACCCCACCGTCCCGCCATTTCAATAACAAATGAATTATGAATTATAAAAAAATTGTAACAATTTTTGATAGTTTTTTGTACTTCATATAAAAAATATAATTTTTTTTTGAATTAATCGTTTGATCAATGTGATTTTTTGAATATATGATGTGTTATGTGTACACACATATAACTTAATCCAATCGTTAGTTTATCAAAATACCTATTCTATATTGGTTTTACAAACCATACGTCAAACTAAGAATAAGGTGGTGTGTGTAGCAATAATAGTAGAAAAGATTTGATAAATTGACCGTTGGATTAAATACAATTGTGTGGACCAGCCTCGTGGCGGGGCTTTTAGGTGTGAGTCCACATCATCACCGGGCGATGTGATTAGGGGGGGTTTAGAAATCAAACAAAGGAGTCGCCACCTTATTTTTAAGGAATAAGGAAACCATGAAAAATATTTTATTTTTTAAATCAAAACAAA
>JAESVK010000101.1:1722012-1734467 GCA_017140935.1 Hamamelis virginiana
TCACTGTGGCATTTCCGCATAGGGGTTACCCTGTGTGGGGTGTTACACATACAATCTATCATGCTTGATTAAATTACCATGCAAAACATATCAAAAACTACACAAAAATATGCTTACATAATTAATTTAAACACAAAGGAAGGATCTCACCTTTGCACGCTCCCTTGTACACATTTTATATATTCAAACCAATAAATCCAAGCCGAGTGCTTCAAATAATCATAAAAAAATCACAAGGGAAGGATCTCACCTTTGCACGCTCCCTCGTACATATTTTTCATATTCAAATGATCAAATCCATGGCAAGTGTTTAAATAATCATATAAAACATAAACAAAAAGACTCAAGACTCATCACATGTCGAAATAACATACTAATATACTCATGTTATCATTAAAATCATCAATTAAACATCGAGAGATTCAAATAACAATATGAATACACCAATATTTATTTTAACATGCTTGTACACAAAATAACCATAAATCTAACCCTACTCATGCATGCATACATAAAATCACGACAAAACTAACTAATCCTAAACATGCATACTAACATAAATCACAACAATGCTAACCTAATCATACATATTAACCCTAATATGCATATTCACATAAAATAATGACTAAACTAAACAACCCTAAACATGCATTCTAACATAAAATAATAACTAAACTAAACAATCCTAAACATGTATTCTAACATAAAATAATAACAAAGCTAGTTCTAATCATGCATCTACACATAAACAACAATAAAACTAATTTTAATCATGCATCTACACATAAAATCATAACAAAAACTAATCCTAACATGCATTTAATCACAATAAAAGACACCCTAACATGCTTACTAACATGTACTCATAATGAAACTAACCCTAATCATACATGCTTACATAAAATAACACCAAGACTAACCCTAATCATACATATGACATGAAATAACGAATAAAACTAACCCTATCATGTTAAACATACTCATAGTAGAAAGAAAATGAAGAGAGAATCCATCTTATATGAAAATCAAAAGGACTTACACCGTAGCCTCATAAACCTATGTAAGAAATCATGAAAAATGAGAGTCAAGGTTAAGGATTTACCCTTCGATCTCCTTCTTGGCTAGCCTCCTTCAAGCTCCTAGCCTTGAGTTCTTACCCCTTCAATGGTGTAAGAATGAAGAGCCCAAAAAATCTATAGCCTCCTCTCCCAGAAACCCTAAAATTCTCCTATTCTCCCTCTCTAACTCCATAGTGTAGTATATATAGAGCTAGGGTTCAAATCCTTGAATGGTTAGGATTCAATTCCCTAAAAATGATCCTAGGGTTTAGAATTGATCATGCTAGGGTTTGCCAGCTGAAAACCCTTCGAATTTATTCCAAAAAAACGAACCAAATCGGCCAAAACAAGTGGGAAAGTTTCAAACATGCCAAAAATACAAAATGGGTTCGAACATGCTGGTGACCATCCTAGCCTGGACGGCTGGCCGTCCTGGGCTGGACGGTTGGCCGTCCTAGCTAGGACGGTCACCGTAGTGACTTCCCAATTTTTCTTCCCCAAATTTTAGGGTTTTCATATTTTGGCCATATTTTGGTCAAATTTGATCCAAATCCGATGGTTCAAGGCTCAAAACGACCGTGTTCTGATCCTCCACATTTTTAGAATGTTTTTTGGGTTAAAATCAATTGACCATGGTCAAGGGTTTTAGCAAAAAGCTAGCCAATTGACCCGGTTGTGCCAAAATTGGTCATATGACCATTCTTTGTTTTGTAAAATTGATCAATTAGGCTTGCACCACTTCTAAAAACATGATTTTAATATGAAATTGGTACTTGAAAACATGTTTTGAAAATCTTTCATTTTGGTGAAAATGACCAATTCACGGTCAATTTGATCGAAATCCTAATTCAGCTCATCCTTGCCCGTGGGATCGATTTTGGGAGAATCTATCCCAACCATTCAAAGACTCAATTAGCACTCCAAATTCACTCCCCACATCCATATAAACCTCATGAAACAATCCGTTTCGAATTCGGAGGTCATTCGGAAATTATACGAGAAAAAGGACGAAAATGCCCTTCAAGTCGCAAAAACCCTAATTACCTATCGAGCTCTCATCAGAATGCTATGAAAATTTACAGGGTTGTTCTAAAACACCTCAAAAGTCAAATGCAATACAAATGGGTTGATTCCAATCCAAATGTACACATGAAATAATGAACTGTCATTTCCCTCAGAAAAGGGCAATCTGGGCAATTTGGTCTTTACAAGGCCAATTCCTCACCAAATGATCAGCTATTCTAGTTAATCATTTGCATTGACACATAGTAGAAATAATTGGTAAAAATGGGGTGTCCACAAATTGTTATGAATTTCATGTTTGCAAAATATCATAGTGATTTAACGGTCAGTTTTTCAAAATCCATTTTGTATTTATCCCTATAGAATATAGACTATAGAGGTCATCTTACACATAAACAACATAATTGTATAAACTGCAACTTATAACAACATTGTACCTGTCATCGTGAACAGAGATAAAGCTTGAATAATTGAAAAGAAAGAGAGAGTTAACAAACTCAACACAATAAGGGAGACTTAACTTATTATATAGAAAGTATATAAGAATGGTTAGAAAATGTTAGATTGTTAGTGAGATCACCGAGATGCGAGAAAATCAAGTAACCAATATTATTAAAAAATAGTTAAAAATGTTAAAATTGATGGGAGGGACATAAAAGTTAGAAGGTCATTAATAATTTAAATTCTATTCTATATTATATATAAAATATAATTTATGTATCATATAAAATTATATATTTAAAATATAGAATTTATATAAATGGGGATGAAGAATCTCCGCGGGGCGAAGATAAATAGGCGGGGTGGGGCATTGCAAACCCGTCCCCGCCCCGTACCTTGGCGGGGCAAATATTTTTAACCCCATCCTCGCCTCGTACCCCGAAGAATTCAAAAATATCCCGCCCCTATATGGGCTGGGTGATAAATGCTCAAATTTTCAAAATTTAAACCCTAAAGTAAGCTTTGTTAAAGCCCTAAAGGCATGTTAATTAGGTTAATTAAGTCATTTTAGTGTTTTTTTAGTTATTTTAGAATTATTGCAAATATCGCATAAGAGTAGCATTTTAGCTTGTTTTTATCTCTGTCTATATTTTAGGTTAAAGTTATATGGAATAGGTGCACGTAATTGGTTTGCTGTTGTTTTGCATTGCAGGTAAAAATCAATGTGGAATCAAGCTGCGCGTATCATGAGATTGTCCACACAGGATTATCCCATGAGTGTCGGCAGCCGACCATGATCCGTGAAAACTGGATCTTGCTTTTTCTTTTTCTCTTCTTTCATAATTGATGCTTGAGAGAGTTTTATAAGGAGAAGAATGTGTAAGGAGATGGGAGTAGATCCAGCCACCAGCAAAACTTCCCGTTAGTTTCTTTGATTTTCTTGAGCAAAAGCTCAATGAAAATCTGCCCTACAACCAAGAGCTCTCTAGCATCCATGGAGAACTCCTCTCTATCGACTCTATCTGTAACTTGTTCTTCATCGGTAACTATAGATCACTGCTAATCGTATTCTTTTGAGGTTGATTCCGCCAGCAATTCGTGAAAGAGTATAAGAGGTATATGAGAATCTCTCATCGGTAACTATGGATTTCTACTAATTTCAGGAGTATGGGCCACTGTTTGGATCCCGTAAATATAATTTTTGTGGAGATAACTATGGATCTCTACTAATTATATTTTGGGAAACTATTATAGTTGAATGTGCCTGTGTTTCCTCAACGTGCATGCATTTCTAAGCAGTCGGTTCCATATTCCAGCATATAGACTTCAGAGATATTTTGCTAGCATGTGATAGCCAGTCAAGATGCATCCCCGGCCCAAGTCTCCAAGCGATCCGTATTCCAATGAATACTCTTTGGTATGAAGAGATTTAGCCAACGTATTCATCCAAAGACTGGAAAATTGTGCAACTTCTTTGAAGTCTCAAAGGTTCAATAAGATTTGGAGCTTCTAAGCTTCAAAATACTGATTTCAAAGTCCAAGATTTAAGTTGTGGAAATTCTTGTAATATTTGTATTTATACTATATGTGAATTCATTTTTCAGTTGTTAAAAAAAAAAATTTAATTATTATTATTATTTTAAAAAAATAATATATATATATATAAAGAAATCAAAGTCAACAAAAGGGGGTGGGTGGAAGACTAAAGGGGAGAGAGAGAAAATGTGAGAGAGTCTGGGTAAAAAAGGGAGAGAGAGAGAGTGATTGGGAGAGAATAAGAGGAGCGAAAGTCAGGAGCGATGCAGGTGGTGTCAGAGGTAGAAGGAAAAAAAGGCAGCTCGTAGCGTCTATAAAAGGAGGAGCTCGCCAAAGAGAAAAGGTTAGGGCGCACGCATTTAGCAGTTAGTTTTTTTTCTCTAAACTTTCATCTTTCCAAGTATCAGGTAGACGAATAGCTAAGCAGTATTTTCCTTTATTAGTTGAGTGTTGCAGTTTATTTTTCTTTGTTAGTTGAGTGTTAGATTTTACCAGAAATAGTCTTAGATTATTTTATGTTGTGTGCATCTAAGTCTTGACTATTTTCTGCTTCTACATATTGTACTACTGTTCAGTTCAGTCAGTTTAATTTCAGAGAGTGAATTTATTTTTTAGTTATTATTCTCAGTTTCTATTTTTAATTTCAATATTTTCCAAATTACGCAATTTCACACACGATGCAATCGTCCCTCTCTCCACTTGGAGAGAATAGGTTTTTATTTTTTTTTAGTTTTTAATTATTGCTTTTAATTACGCAATTTCCATTTCAGTAGAATATCCCCTCTTTCCACTTGGAATTACGAGGAGGAATTTTATTAATTTATGCTTTCAATTATGTACTTTAAATTTCAGTAGAATATCTCCTCTTTCCACTTGAAATTACGAGGAGAAATTTTATTAATTTGTGCTTTCAATTATGTACTTTAAATTTCAGTAGAATATCCCCTCTTTTCACTTGGAATTACGAGGAGGATTTTTATTAATTTATGCTTTCAATTATGTACTTTAAATTTCACTAGAGTATATTCCCTCTCTCCACTTGGAGAGACGTGGTTTTTCTTTATTTATAATTATACAATTTCAATTCCTGACCCGTTTAATTTTCTGCAATTTAATTTAAGTTTAATTTCTATTATTTCTTTTGCAATTATGTCCTTATATGTTGGACTTATTTTTCTGTCAGTAATTTTTAATTTATTACGCTGTACTTGGCAGTTTGACTTGCAATTACCGTTAAAAATCAGTTAATCAACCAAATTTACCCAATGGGAAATGTCTCTTTCACCAAAAGTAAATTGACCTAGCCGATTTTCATTACTAGTCTCTGTGGATCGACACCCATGCTTACCACTCTCTTTGGATTGATGTTAAACATATGGTAAATTATAAATGAATTAATATTGATCGTAAATACGGAATTTAACCTCCCGAATTTCCAGCGATCACTGGGCTGGGCGGGGCGGGGATGGGGCAAATTGCCATCCCTAGCCAAAGATAACCAAAAATGTGATCAAGCAATATAAAAATCAAGTTTGAGCATCATGTTTTAAGTCTTCTTGTATCATTCTAGGGAGCTCTTTACAGTCCCATTGCCGTACATCTCCATTCGTTTCTACGTCTCTATTGTTTCTAAAACCTATATACCCCCTCACATGCATACTTTTTAGTACTATATCATATCAATTTCACATCAAATATTTTGCATATAATAAATCGTATTTTTATATTATCACTTCTACAGCGCACCCCAACAATATTTTATGTAACTTAGCAAAAAAAAAAAGCACGTGTTAAGGAAATTAGCAGTGTCCAGTCTCTAGTTAGTAATGGCGGCTTGACCAACGTCGTTTTCATAGTAATAGCTTCAGGACAGTAATAGTCAAGTCTTTGGTCAGTAATGGCGGCTCAACCAACGTCCATTTCATAGTAATGGCTTCAGGATAATCTGTTACATGCACTTTGACAGGGGTGAAAGAGAAACGGAAGACTAGTTCATGCCAATTTGGCTGTATTTTATTTTATTTCTTATGTGATTGGTTTAACCGGTTTCTTGCCTTCAAAAAACCAAGAATTTAGTTCGGTCTTTACAAATTAGTAAACCACATCGATCATAAATAGATACATAAGTTTTTATTTCATGTTAAATGATGGCCATATATAAAATGCCTTTCTTCTTCATATTTTTTCGATTAGTGTAAACTTCGGTGATGTTTGGATTTATGATCTTTTACTGAATATGAGTTTTGGTTTAGTAGTTCTTATCTCTTTCTCTATGAGATGAGATTCAGGGTTCTATTTTTTATGGATGAGAATTGACCTATTTGTTATTTCTCTTCTTATTAACAATTAACCACTAACTTTACTAATATATATTGTTTGGCAACTAAATTCTAATTATTAATTTCCATGCTTAATGACATAGCTAAAAAGGGTTTTAAAAAAAAAAAAAAAAAAAAAAGGATACCCAAATTAATCATCACAAATACTAAAAAAAAAAACTTCTTCTTCTTTCTTTAAAAAAAAAAACCTTGAAATCAATTCACGATAGTTAAATATACAGTCCCAATAATGCAGTCAGCATATGCTTACATGAAGCTAATAAATAATTATGGGATACATATTTTGAAAAAACTAACAGTTGGATTAGATATATTTTATATGGATGTCCTGCATGCAAAAAATCACAGTGATCATATGTCAGCATCTCAAAATATTGATTGTAAAAAATTGTGACCGCCGAAAACTATTACAATTTTTCTCATTGATATTTCTAAGAATCCGACTATTGGATCACTGTGATGTTTAGCATGCATGACATGCATAAGAATATTATCTAATCTAACTAACAGTTAATCACTAACCTTACTAATGTATATCACTTGGCGGGAAAAAAAAAGAAGGATTCCTTTACCTTTTAATTATTAAACACTCATTAAATGCTAATTATTAATCCTCCTGTTTAATGACATAGCTAAAAAGGGTATATATATATATATATATATATATATATATATATATATATATATATTACCAAATCACCTTCACAAATACTAAACAAATATTTTTTTTTTACTTGAAATCAACTCACGATAGAAAAATATATAGTCCTGATCCTGCGGTCAGCATATGCTTATTTTAGCTAAAGTAAGCGTTGAGCTAATAAATAATTATAGGATACATATTTTGAAAAAACTGACCTTTAGAATATTATTTTGTACATCTTCATATAAAAAAAAAATTTTGATAAGTTCATCCTTTTTTATTTTATTTTATTTTCTGAGCAAAAAAATTTAAGAGCTCAAATCTTTTTTGAATCCATCAGTTTACTTTTTTTGTGTTTGGTCAATGCAAAAAAATGAGTTCACCTCTTTTTGAATCCATAAGTTTTATTTTATTTTATTCTTATGTTTTTTGCATCTCTTAAAAAAAACAAAAAAAAAAAGAAGAGAAATTACACTTTGCCCCCCTATCTATTGACTGTTTTCACGTTGGCCCATTGTGGTTTCGATTGCAATGATGTGCATGTGATGGTGTTATGTGTTTAGAAAATTATATATAATCAGCACACAGAATAACTTTCTAGACACATAACAATTATCACATGTCTATCATGTGATAGTACTATGTTATGTGTCTAAAAAATTATATATAACTGACTTACCAAATAATATTTTCCTCCCTCAACAACCCTTTGATATCTCACTTCGCAGTCTGTTTATTTATTTGTTTATTATTTATCTTCTTTAATTTCTTCTTGCATTTTCCAATGAAAACGTTTCCATGACTTCGTGGTCTGTTTTCACTAACCTGTACAAATCTCATTTATTTTCACTTTCAATGTTCCCTGGATTTTGACACTGGACATTGATTTTTATCTCAAGACCAATCAGCATGCATGCTAATTGGAATCATTCTAATTTCTAAAACTCAGTGGACACCCATAGACGTCCACTTTGGAGGTGATGGGTACATTGAAAATGTAAATGTAACCTCTAGTTCCTCTTTTAACTTTAAAAAGTTCGAACGGTTAAGGCCACCTCGATCTTTTCAGTAGCTTAGACAAGGCAAAATCTGTCACCTGAGGCTAGTAATTAGAGCTTATATATATATATATAATTAAATTTAAATTCACATTGTCCGTTCTATAATGATCACAAAGAACCACTAGGTCAAGATAAACTAAAATTGTATGTTTTGAGGCATTACATCATACGGTAGAACTTAATCCGGCCACTCCAAGCACTCTTTGGATAGATAGACTAAGGTGAAAGGTCCTAGTTGATTAACATTACCTAAAATCACTTTTGGAGCTTAAAATTCCTTTTGAACTAAAGAAATGAGTTATAATTGCTTCTAAACAACTTAAGGATTCTAAGATGGTCGGTAAAACTAAAAGTTAGCCCCCGTAACTTTTGCTACAAACGATCACTTAGAGTGTAGTATGAAAATTTTTATATAGGCCCGGGCGGAACCAAGGCAAAGGGAAGGGGGGCCCTGATTTTTGAAATTTTTCAATGCATTACATATATTAATTTATATATTAGGGTTTCTATTATAAGGATTTTGTGTAATGTGATCTTTATAGGGCCAAATGCAAATCATATTTTGAAAAAATGAGTGTTAGATTAGATGAAATGTTTATGAATTTCATGTTCGTTAAAAATCACAGTGATCCAACGATCAGCTTTTGAAAAATGCCACTGTGAAAAATTGTGACTTATTTTGTTTTTTAAAAAGTCATCAGTTTTTCCCAATAAGTTTTCACAGAAAATGACAGTTGGATCACTGTGATTTTTGGAAAACATGAAATTCATAAGCAATTCATCTAATTCAACGGTCAGTTTTTCAAAATATGATCTACATTTGGCCTATAGAGGTCACCTTACGCAACTTTGCATAAGGTACACCTTATAATAGAAGTTGTTTTATAAATTGTATATATTACACACCCACTCTAAAGACTAACACGCTTGATTTAATAATAAATTTGAATGAACAAATTAGAATTAAAATTTTGAAAAAAGATTGAGGTGGCTGATGAAAAGAGAGAATAGAGAAACAAGAAAAAGATAGTGATTCATTAGAGGGAATGTGAAGGAAAAAGAGAGAATTTCGGCTGGGGGCTCACATAAACATTATGCATTTATATGTTTATCTTCTTCAATTAAGGTGAGAAGATTTCAGTTTTAAAAAAATTATTTTGAGTGGACCGAGTCATCCTTTTTCTCGTATAATTTCCGAATGACCTCCGAATTCGAAACGGATTGTTTCATGAGGTTTATATGGATGTGGGAAGTGAATTTGGAGTGCTAATTGAGTCTTTGAATGGTTGGGATGGATTCTCCCAAAATCGATCCCACGGGTAAGGATGAGCTTAATTAGGGTTTCGATCAAATTGACCGTGAATTGGTCGTTTTCACCAAAACAAAAGATTTTCAAAACATGTTGTTAAGTACCAATTTCATTTTGAAACCATGTTTTTAGAAGTGGTGCAAGCCTAATTGATTAATTTTATAAAACAAGGAATGGTCATTTGACCAATTTTGGCACAATCGGGTCAATTGGCTAGCTTTTTGCTAAAACCCTTGACCATGGTCAATTGATTTTAACCCAAAAACATTCTAAAAATGTGGAGGATCAAAACACGGTCGTTTTGAGCCCTGAACCATCGGATTTGGATCAAATTTGACCAAAATATGGCCAAAATTCGAAAACCCTAAAATTTGGGGAACAAAATTGGGAAATCAGCATGGTGACCGTCCTAGCTAGGACGGCCAACCGTCCAGCTAGGACAGCCAACCGTCCATGCCTAGGACGGCAATCAGCATGCTCGAGCTTATTTTTCAATTTTGGAAAATTTCACCTATTTTGGGCCGATTTGACTTGATTTTTTGGAAAAAAATCAAACTTGGTTCAGCTTGCAAACCCTAGGAGGATTGGTTCTAAGCCCTAGGATCGTTTTTTAGAGGAATTAATCCTAGCCATTCAAGGTTTTAAACCCTAACTCTATATATGCTTCATTATAGAGTTAGAGGAGGGAGGTGGAAAGGAGGAGAAAAATTTTAGGGTTTTTGGGAGAGGAGGCTACAGATTTTTGGAGGCTCTTCATTCTTACACCATTGAAGGGGTAAGAACTCAAGGCTAGGAGCTTGGAGGAGGCTAGCCAAGAAGGAGGGAGAAGGGTAAATTCTCAACCTCATTCTTGTTTCTTAAGTTCTTACATAAATCTGTGATGCTATGATGTAAGTTCTCTTCATTCTCATATGAGATGGATCGTCTTTTTCTTTTTACTATGAGAATGTTTAACATGTTAGGGTAGTTTCTTATTTGTTTATGCATGATTAGAATAGGATGTAGTTTTAATATAGGATAATAGTATGTTCATCATGAATAGGATTGGTTTTATTTTGATTATATATTAGCAAGCATGATTAGGGTTGTCTTTTATTGTTATTTTTTGTGAGCATGCATGATTAGGTTTAATTTTTGTTATTATTTTATGTTAGCATGTATGTCTAGGGTTGGCTAATTTTATCGAGATTTTATGTTAGAATGCATGTTTAGGGTTAATGTAGTTTTATTGTGATTTTATGTGGGTAAGCATGTTAGGGTTAGCTTTGTTATGATTTTATGTATATATGCATGATTAGAGTTTGTTCTATTATGATTTTTATGTACGTATGCATGATTAGAAGTAGTTTTATCATTATTCTATGTGAGTATGCATGTTAGGGTTAGTTTTATTATTATTTTATGTGAGTATGCATGTTAGGGTTAGTTTCTTGTGATTTTATGTGTGTAAGCATGCTAGGGTTAGTTTTTGTTATGATTTTATGTTTAGGATGAGTCCGTTGTTATTATTTCATGTATGCGAGCATGTTTAGAGTAAAAGTTAATATATTCGTGTTGTTATTTGAATCTCATGATAATTGATTGGTGATTTTAATGGTAATATGAGTACGTTAATGTGTATTTTGACATGTGAAGAGTCTTGAGTCTTTTTGTTTGTGTTTTTTATGATTATTTGAACACTTGATATGGACTCGATGGATTGAATATATAAATTGTGTACGAGGGAGCGTGCGAAGGTAAGATCCTCCCCTTGTGTTTAAAATAATTGTTTAAAGCATATTCGTTGTTAGTTTTCTTATACATTTTGCATGGTAATTTAGTATAGCATGTTAGATTGTATGCTAGGGTTTTTATTTGTCATTTTTTATGAATTAACAATGTTTTTTAAGCCATTTGGAACATGTATTCAAATATGTCCAGATTTGAATATATGCTTTGAAGTGGTTTAATTAACATTTTTAAGCCATATTTTTGCATGATTTTTATAGTTTTTTTATAGTATATTCATGTAGAAAGCATGATAGGTCATCTTCACATTTTTATTCTTTGTTTTCATGATTTTTAGAGTGGTTAAAGGTTCATATTCAAATCTGTCCGGATTTGTTTATGTCCTTAAATCATTTCTAAAAATTATTTTAGGGCTAAATCTAACTTAGAAATATGTTTAGGATCACATAGTTTGATTAGTATGCATTTAGGAACATTTTCATGCATGATTAGAATTGATTTTGTGAATGTTTGATTAATTTAGTTAAATTACAGCATGCATTTGCATTAGTATGTTAGGGTTTTAGATTAACTTTAGGGCTAGTTAGAGACCCTAGGCTAGGAAGGTCACTTGACCTTCCCTAGGAATTTCCTTTGTTGTAAAAATCATGATTTGAATTGTGTATTTTATTTGATTTAAGAGTCGATTTTCGAGAGATTTCCTAAAAGATTTTTGATGCAATATTTATGAAATAAATATGATTTTATGAGATATTTGATTATTAATTGATTTTCAAAAGATTTGAAATGTTTTAAAGATTTTCTTACCTTGGAATGAAATTCCTCCCATATGATTTGTTTTCTTGAAAATCTTTGAAAAAGATTTTTAACTGGAATTGGATTCTAAAGATAAGAATTGTTTTGAAATATTTGGATTTTATGAATGTCTTTTAATTTGAAATGATTTCAAATAAATGATTTTGAAAGAATAAAAACTCTCGAAGTTAGAGTCTTGAATTAGGTTGAAATACCTCTGATAATGTGATCGATTACAATAGGAGAATCCTAGGGTAGTCGAACTACGTGGACTTTGATACTTGCTAGGTGATACTAGTAAGTTACGTAGGCGCTAATAGGGCTCAAGTCCGCCCTAGGATGCCCGTAGGGTGTCCTAGGTTTTTAGGGTTTGTTTGTATATATTTTTCATTATTATTAATATAACTAATATAGATAATGCATTTATATCACTATTTTATTGGTTGATTTAGATTATTTAGGATTGTTTGTAATAAGAAATTTAAATAGCCCAAATAAATTAGAAGTCCTTTAATTAGGGCG
>JAESVK010000101.1:1744467-1764960 GCA_017140935.1 Hamamelis virginiana
CCATTAAAGTCCGGACCTTAAATTAATTTAAGGTCCACTCACTATTTCTCACATAGTCGATGGTATTTTGAAAAAACAACTGTTGGATGTTATGCACTTATGCCTATCAAAAATTATAGTGATCCAACAATTGGTTTTCAAAATACAGTCCGTGAAACACTCTAACAATATTTACCATTATATGCTGTAATAACTGTTTAACAGTTTGTATTTTGAAAACTGACCGTTGGAACACTGTGATTTTTGGCAAACATGACATACATTAGAAGATTATCTAACAATCAGTTTTTCAAAATACCAATCCCAGTGAAAAGTGAACCTTAAATTAAGCTTTAGGCCCGGATCTTAATGGATCATCTCTCTCTCTCTCTCTCTCTCTCTCTCTCTCTATATATATATATATATATATATATATATATATACATGAATGATCAAGTGAGCATATGCCTATATAAGCTTATGCATGTCATGTATGCCAAAAATCACAACGATCTAACGGTCAGTCTTTTAGAAATGTCATTGAGAAAAACTTTGACAATTTTATGAGGTAACAATTTTTCATAACTATATTTTGAAATTTTGACATTGAATCATCGTGATTTTTGGCATGCATGACATCTATAAGTACAATATTTAATCTAATGGTCAGTTTTTCAAAATATGCATTACACAATGACATATATGATTCAGCCATAAGCGTATTCGATCTCCATATTATTGTGTGTGAAGAAAAAGAGACATAGGCTTTTCGATTTAGCCCTAATGACATTCTCCTCTGGCGGCAAATGATAATGCTTCTTGCTTTGACATATGGTTCAGCAAACCTTCTTATGGTCGCAATCTCACGGTAGATTGGATGACAAGCTGCGACCAAGCAGTTAATGCCTTAATGGTAATCCAAAGCCTCCATTCGCCTACAGATTTTTGTTGCTCATCAACCACTCACCACAAATATAAAGCTTGTCTCGTCAAAAAGCCAAAAGCAACTACTCTTCTGCTTTCTATAAGCCCTTTTTAAACTATGCTAACATTCTCCTATTTCTCTTTAATGGTCTTGAGATTTCCAGCATTTACTTGCAGCCGTGGCTTCAGAATTTGCAAAGTTTGAGACCTGTATTTATTATCTAAAACTGCCCAAAGCAGAATTTTTTTTTTCTTTATGATAAACCCATTAAAAAATTCGGTTAGCCTAGTTTGTAATGGTGTATAAGAGAGGATATGGATTAGGAATTCCCTCAAATCTAACAAAAAATAAAATAGAAAAAAAATTGGTAAGCATCCGAACAGAACATATGTAAATAGCAATGAAATTGGGTTTTAAAAGTTTCTGTTGTGGTTCGCTTGTGCAATGGGAGGATTTGAGATGATCTTAAAAAGGATAAGTGTTCTAGTAAGGGGTACCTGACTTTACTAAAGTCAGCTAAGAATACAAGCCCTTGGATTGGAATCTTCATATACCCCTGACTAGAACATTTTTCTCTTAAAAAGATCACATTACACAAAATCCTCATAATAGAAGCCCTAATATATAAAATAATATATGTAATGCATTGAAAATTTTCAAAAGTCAGGGTCCCCCTTCCGTTTGCCTTGGTTCTGCCCCTGTATCAAAATTTTCATAGTACACTTTAAGTGATCGATTGTAACAGAAGTTATGGGGGCTAACTTTTAGTTTTTGTTCGACCATCTTAAAATTCTTAAGTTTAGAAGTGATTATAATTCATCTCTTTAGTTCAAATGGATTTTGAAATTCCAAAAGTGATTTTAGGCAATATATGTTAATCAAATAGGGCCTTTCACCTTAGTCTATCTATCCCAAGAGTGCTTGGAGTGGATATAGTTCTACAGTATGATGTAATGCCTCAAACAGGACCGGCCCTGAGATTTGGGGGGCCCCAAGCGAATTCCTAAAGTGGGGCCCTACTACGTATTGATGCAAAAATTTGTATAAAATATTTACTACCAATTGTTATTATTGTATTTGCTAGTACACACAAAGTTTGATGGCACATATCATTACTACCACATTTTTAAAGCTCAAAACCCTACAACCAACCTACAACCATACTACAACAAGCAATTCACAAAAGGGTTTTCATTTGGCTCACCCAAAACCTCCTACCACCATTCACTAATACACTTATATCAAACAAATATCAAAATACTTAATCTATTAGAATGAATATAATTCAAATATATAGGAAATAAAGAAAAAAAAACATACAGTTAAATCCATAAATAACATCAACATAAAAGAAATGCTAAATAGAAGAGAATACCCGTGTAGCTAGCCAACATAATTTCCTCCATCCATTAAAAAAACAGCATTATGGTCATCTTCTACTGCATTCAAAAAGAAAACAAAAAAAAATACATTATATCGTGGAAATCCTAAAAATAAAATACTTAGAAACAAAAAAAATATTGTCATTTTGTTTTATATAATTACCTGAAAATAAAAATATCATAAAAATCTTACTCCTCTTGCATCCGCATTCGCACTCGCAAAGTTGTCAATCAATGTTTCATAGTCAATCTTTTTTGCCAAATCATTTTCAATGGATAACATAGCTAATCCATTCAACCTTTCTTGAGACATAGTTGACCGAAGGTAATTTTTAATCAATTTCAACTTTGAGAAGCTTCTTTCCCCATATGCAACTGTAACTGGAATGGTCAATAATACCCTATAAGCAATCCAAGCATTTGGGTAATAACAATCTAATTCCATCAAATGATTCAACACTTCAATTGGCCTTGTTATTTCTTGTGGGAGACCGTCTATCAAGAGTTTCAATTCTGTATATAAATCTTTCCCATCAATATCTTTATGCTGGCCATCTATTAAAAACCCTTCAAGTTTGTTACATGAAGTAAGTAAACATTCATTTTCCAATGACTTCAACTTCTTTAAATCAAACAAAAACCCAAAAACTTCCTTATATATTTGAAATTGTTTAAACCTTTCCTTAAGTGAATTAATGCCGTGATCAACAACATATAGGAAGTAATTAATTCTAAATGATTCCTCCGCTGAATGTGTCACTTCTACATATGCATTCTCATCAAACTGTTTCTTCCTACAAATGGTACGCCTTTCACGAAAAATTGGCTCGATTTCCAGTGCATTTGCAACTTCTTTAGCTTCAATTAAGGCCTCCACAAATCCCTCTTCTCTATACTTTTCAAGATAGGAAAGTAACTCTCTTTGTTTTTGTATAGCAACATCAATATTCATGTCCTCAGCTTGAAGAGTTTTACTAACATTGTTAACAGCTAGGGGTGGCAAATGGGCGGGTTTGGATTGGGTCTAAATGGGTTGGGCCACAAAATGTACATGACCCATTTATGACCCTTTAAGATATCATGTTTTGACCCATTTAGACCCACCAACCCATATATCATGACCCGACCCGTGAACCCATATATCATGCCTTGAACTTTTTTTTTTTTAAAAAAAAAAAATTTATAAAAAAAAATTTAAATTTTTTTTTTAAATTTAACACATATACATGCCAACAAAAAAAACTTAAAATAAAATAAAATTTCCGCATTTAACAACAAAATTTAACATGTCATATATATTCAAATCTCATTCGAAATCTTTCTTCATGGGTCGAGCCTACCCAACCCATATATCATGGGTCGACCCTTTTTTTTTTTTTTTTATTTTTTTTTGATTTTTTTATAAAATATAAATTTCAAAAGAATAAAAAAAAATTGCCACATTTAACATACCATATATATATATATATATATAAATCTCGTTCGAGATCTTTCTTCATGGATCAACCCGACCCACCAACCCATATATCATGGGTCGACCCGTTATTTATTTATTTATTTATTTTATTTACTGCATATACATGCCAATAAAATAAAATAAAATAAAATTGCCACATTTAACAACAAAATTTATCATGTCATATTTAAATTTTCAACAAAAATTGCATTCTTACAGTTATTCAAAATGTCACAATATTGCAGTCATTTTTTTTTTTTAAAACCAACCGTTGGATCATCCTGATTTTTGGTAGGCATGACATTCATAAGATGAGTATTTTATCCAACGGTCGATTTTTTAAAATATATTCTGCAACTAACCCTACAGAAGCGCAGAATGTCAAAATATATAAAATTAAAGGTTTTTTGACATGTTAAATTTTGTTGTTAAATGCGGCAATTTTATTTTATTTTGTTGGCGTGTATATGAGTTATTATTATAATAATAATAATTATAAAAAAATGGATCGACCCATGGGTTGGTGGGTCGGGTCGACCCACGAAGAGATATCTTGAACGAGATTTGTATATATATATATATATATATATATATATATATATAACATGTTAAATTTTGTTGTTAAATGTGGCAAAAAAAAAAAAAAAACGGGACGACCCATGATATATGGGTTGGTGGGTCGGGTCAACCCATGAAAAGAGGGATCTCGAACGAGATTTGTATATATATGACAAGTTAAATTTTATTGTTTAATTCGGTAATTTTATTTTAAGTTTTTTTTTTTGTTGGCGTGTATATGCATTTAAAAATAAAAAATAAAAAAAACAAAAAAACAAAAAAACAAAACGGGTCTACCCATGATATATGGGTTGGTGGGTCGGGTCGACCCATGATATATGGGCATGGGTCAAGACATGGTACTAATTAAATGGGTATATGTCACAAACCTAAGAACATTATATAAATAGATTTAATTAGTTAGGTACCCAATGGGTGCCCATGGGTTACCCATATCCAACCCAATTATAAATGGGTTTAATTGGGTGACCCAAGTATGACCCGTTTATTAAATTGTACCAACCCAAACACAATAATGTTGGGCGGGTTTGGGCGGGTTGATGGGTCTGGGCCAATTTTGCCAGCCCTATTAACAGCAAACAACACATTATGCCATATAATCATAGCAACTAAGAACTCAAAATTCTCAAGTTCATTTGCTAGAGACTCAGCCTCATGATTTGATTTGGGATTTGTTTCCATATTTGCCAACTCAAATAAAGCATCCCTTATTTGTGGAGCATACTATCTTATTGGCTTAACACTCTCAACATGACTTTCCCACCGTGTTTGTGAAAGTGGCTTCACCGTGAGATTTTTCACATGAGATTTGAGCACTTTCCACCGCTTTGTAGAAGAAGAGAATAAGACATATATGCACTGTACAACTCCAAAAAATGATGTAGCTTTAGAACAATATTTGACCATGTCACAAAGAGCAAGATTAAGACTATGACAACCACACGGAATATAAAAAGCTCTAGAATTCAATTCTTTCACCTTTTTCTGTACACCTTTGTTTTTTCCCTTCATATTAGAGCCATTATCATATCCTTGCCCTCTTATATCACTAAATTTAAGTTTGAGATCTTCTAAAACTTCAACAAGCACATTAAAAAGTCCACACCCTGTTGTTTCATCAACAACCAAGAATTCTAGGAAAAATTCTTTCACTTGTATGGGATTTGTTGAAAGATCCAAACATCGTATTACAAGTGACATTTGTTCTTCATGGCTGACATTTGGAGTACAATCAAGTATCACTGAAAAGTACTTTGCATTCATGATTGTTTCAAGAATTTTACTTTTTACCTCTTGGGCCATCAACTTTATTAATTCATTTTGGATCTTATGACTAAGGTAGTGATAATGTATTTCCTTACTTTGGATACGCCGAATGTGCTCCCCCATTACAAGATCCCATTCACCAAGCTCTTCAATTATTTCTAAAAATGTCCCATTCCTCACATCACCAATCTTCTTGTTATCTCCCCGAAATGCCAAATTTTGAGAAGCAAGAACCCTTACAATGCCAAGAATTCTCCGCAAACATTCCTCCAGTGTTGTTTCTCCTTTTATAAAGCTTCTTGCACGGCTTTATCTATTGTTTCGTTGCTTCCCAATCTCTTGCTTAGTTCAATCCATTTCCTCATGTTTACAAGGTGTTCATTACTACATTCATGCGTTATAAGTCTCCTATGAATATTGTTCCAATCTTGCAATCCATCATTAGCCAATAGAGTCGTGTTTTGTTTCTTGAACAACTTGCAACAAAAACAATAAACTCTATTGGTAATGGGGAAATACAACAACCAAGACCTCTCTCACTTGTCTCCATTTGGCAATATTTGCAAATAATGCTTCGAAAAGAAATGCCTTTTTCTTTCATCTTTCGGATAATCCACAGTACAATCCCTCATAGGGCCTCTTACAACTAAGAAATCTCTTAGTTTTTGATCAATGTTATTCCAATTACTTGGATCGAAAATGTTTAAAGGCCTATATGATATATTGTCATCTTCATTAGCCTCATTCTCATATCTTATTGCATTGTCACCCGATTCAACCTCATCTTCATTTTCCTCAACATTTGCATCATTACCCGCATCCACATTTTCTTCAATATTTGCATCATTACCCATATCCACATTTTCTTCCAAATTTGCTTCCACATTCTCTTCCACATTTTCTTCCTCATTTGCCTCTCTTTGACTAGTGTTAATAAAATTTTTTTCAAAGGCACCTTCTTGAGACTTGAGAAAGACCTCTTTTTTTTTTCTTTTCTATTCTCTTTTGGTTTCCAGACTGATATTTTCTTTTACAAGGCATGGCTCCCTTCACCAATCCTAGAATAAAAATAATCATTTATTACGAAGACAAACAATTCAAACAAGCGAGAAAATGGCATACAGTGATACAAATGGCCTAATTTATATTCACACAGATTTACAAATACAATTGGGACAAGGAATACTCAGTGTGGGCAGGGAAACACTTACCTGGTTTTTGTTGAGAAGAGCCTGATACGTATTAAGAAGTTCCCCTCCTAGCTGACCACCACTTTTGCTATTGATGAACACTATCACCGGACAAGCAGGTATATAAGAAGCATCCCTGACCTATGACCCAGGTACAAGAATGTAATTTGGAATGTAATACTCCTCCAAAATGTCCTCGGACCTGGAATCCCCCATTACTGCTTCCCAACTGCAGATATATGTTAAACAGGGCCATCAAATTTAGGAATCTCAAAATCACTAATCAAGTTATCGGTTCATAACAATGATATCAGTTGGAAGAAAAACAAATATAACCTTCAAATGGTGATCTATCTACTACCCTGACAACGCGGCACCACCACCATTATATCATTTGTGTCATACATACCAAGGCATCATTAAGACAATATTTTAAATTTCTATACATATCTACCAATACTACAGTAAAAATAAATTTAACAGATTTAATTAGATAGAAGTCTAATTAAATCTCTCTTAAGCAATCTGACACAAGCATGTCATCTCAATGCTTGACCAGAGAGTATTACAGTCAAATTTGAATTGAACTCTATGGAGTAGATTTTGAATGAACTACTATTTATCAAATTCACTTTAAGCTACAAGACGCAGAACAAGAAATTACAAATTTACAATCCGTAGAAATGAAGTAATACGCTCGTAAAAATCAAAACACTTAATAAGAAAAGTATTACTGGAAAACTTGAGATCTCTAACCCAATTTGAAACTCCAACGACAGCTCACTCAATAATTTTAAAAATGAGATGATAATTTTTCAGAAACTGCATTTTACAATCCGTAGATGATAATTTTTAAAAATGAAATGAGATCTCTAACCTAAATTTACATATTCTTTTACTCCATGAAAAAACGAAATAATGAACCCAACTAAGTCCCAGTCATAAGATAAACAGAAAAAATGTGAATCCATATATATCTTTTCTTATATTTTCCTTAATTTTCTCGGCAACCAATCAGACAGAGCTTTACAGAAATTTAGGGATTGAGATTATGACTATAAAAAACATACCTTTGAGAGATTTAGGGATTAAAGAACTAAAGAAGAGAACTAGAGAAGAATCGTTGAATCGGCAATTGCAGAGAGCAGAGAGCAGAGAGCAGAGAGAGAGAGAAGCGACTGGTCACGTTAGGGGCTTAGGGCACTCGGCAATCGCTGCTGCTTCCAGAGTTCCAGTCTTCCACAGTGCCACTGTTCCACAGTTTTAGCCTTTAGGGTTTAAAATTGCAGAGAAGTGAAGGGGAAGGACAGGGACTGAAGGGCCTTAGGGGCCAAGGACTCGGGGAGGTTGACTGAGTGACTGGCTGAGGAATTGAGGGGCTTTGCTGGTGAGGCTGCCCGCTGCTGGCTGCTGTTCCTCCAATTGGGCCTTTGAGACTACATAGATGGGAGAAGTATGGAGAAAGGCCTGGACTGTGGGAGTACTAGCATTATAGGGCTTCTAAAAAAATTGGGGCCCCTTAAAATTGGGGGCCTAAAGCAAATGCTTTAGTAGGCAAAAAGGAAGGGCCGACCCTGGCCTCAAAACATACAATTTTTGTTTATCTTGACCTAATGGTTATTTGTCATCATTATAGAACAGACAATGTGAATTTAAATTTAATTATATATAAAAAAAATAAATAAAAGTTAAAAGAAAAAAAAGCTCTAATTACTAGCCTAAGGTGATAGATTTTACCTTTTCTAAGCTACTGAAAGAGGTTACATGTACGTTTTCAATGTACCCATCACCGGCCTCCAAAGTGGACGTCTATGGGTGTCCACACTGTTGAGTTCTAGAAATTAGAATGATTCCAATCAGCATGCATGCTGATTGGTCTTGCGATAAAAATCAATGTCCAGTGTCAAAATCCAGGGAATATTGAAAGTTCAAATAAATGAGATTTGTCCAGGTTAGGTGATTGATGTGTCTTTATCTTAATATAAAGTGGGAGAAATTTGAATGAAAACGTTCGCATTGGACCTTAATTATTTCGCTCAACCAATTCTACACCATGAAAGTTTGGATAAGCTTATCCATACGCGCACAACTATATACCTCCACAAATTTTCATTAACACTGACAATGGATACTGACTTTCCATGAAATTACAAACTTTGCAAATTCTTAAGCGATTTTGCATTTAGTTTTAATACAAAAGAAAAAGGAAAATGCAAGAAGAAATTAAAGAAGATAAATAATAAACAAATAAATAAACAGACCACGAAGTGAGGTATCAAAGGGGTTGTTGAGAGAGAAAAATATTATTCGGTGAGTCAGTTATATAAAATTTTTTAGACATAAAATATAGTACTATCACGTGATAGGCATGTGATAACTGTTATGTGTGTAGAATGTTATTCTGTGTGCTGATTATATATAATTTCTTAGACACATATATAACTGCCATCACATGCACATCATGCACATCGTTGCAATCGAAACCACAAGGGGCCAACGTGAAAACAGTCAATAGTTAAGGAGCAAAATGAAATTTTTTTTTTAGGAGATGCATAAAACATAAAAATAATAATAATTAAATAATAATAATAATAATAATAAATAAATAAATAAATAAATAAAAACTTATGGATTCACCAAAGAGGTGAACTGATATATTTAACTATTGTGAATTGATTTCAAGTAAAAAAAATATTTGTTTAGTATTTGTGAAGGTGATTTGGTAATATTTTTTTCTTTTTTTACCCTTTTTAGCTATGTCATTAAACAGAAGGATTAATAATTAGCATTTAATGGGTGTTTAATAATTAAAAGGTAGAGGAATCTTTTTTTTTTTCCGCTAAGTGATATACATTAGTAAGGTTAATTAGTGGTTACTTGTTAATTAGATTAGATAATATTCTTATGCATGTCATGCATGCTAAACATCACAGTGATTCAATGGACATCATCTCATAGAGAAACAAACAAGAACTACTAAACCAAAACTCATATTCATTAAAAGATCATGAATCCGAACATCACCGAAGTTTACACTAGTTGAAAAAATATGAAGAAGAAAGGCATTTTATATATGGCCATCATTTAACATGAAATAAAAACTTATGTATCTATATACGGTCGATGTGGTTTACTAATTAGTAAAGACGGAACTAAATTCTTGGTTTTTTGAAGGCAAGAAACCGGTTAAACCAATCACATAAAAAAAAAAGAAAAAAGAAAAAAAAAACCCAGCCAAATCGGCATGAAATGGTCTTCGGTTTCTCTTTCGCCCCTGTCAAAGTGCATGTAACATATTATCCTGTAGCCATTACTATGAAATGGACGTTGGTCGAGCCGCCATTACTGATTAGAGACTTGACATTGGTAATTTCCTTGAAACATGCTTTTTTTGTTTGCTAAGTTCCATAAAATATTGTTGGGGTGCGCCGCGAAAGTGATAATATAAAAATATGATTTATAATTATATGCAAAATATTTGATATGATATAATACTAAAAAGTATGTGTATGAGGGGGTATGCAGGTATTAGAAACTATAGAGATGTAAATATGAATGGAGATGTATACGTCGACCATAGGACTGTACAGAGCTTCCTAGAATAATATAAGAAGACTTACAAGATGATGTTCAAACTTTATTCTTATATTGCTTGATTACTTTTGTGGTCATCTTTGGCTACATCACTCCTTTTATACACTCATTATCATTAATACACTCACATAATCCTAGTCTCTTTTCTTTTCTCCATACATCGATCTCTTAGTATTCTAAGATTCTACAATCTTCTAGATGATATGCATTTACCAATTTCTAAATATATTTTAAACACCCCAAAATATTAAATTTTGAAATGCATTGGGGAAGACAGATATTTGGCCCACCATGAGCCAAGTAGTAGAGATGCATCTATGCCAGGAAAATGATCAAAAGTAAGCATTTGAGATCTCGTAAAGTCACTATGTATATGACTCAGTCCACTCAAAATAAATTTTTTTTTTTTTTAACTGAAATCTTCTCACCTTAATTGAGGAAGATAAACATATAAATGCATAATGTTTGCGTGAGCCCCCAACCGAAATTCACTCTTTTTCCTTCACATTCCCTTTAATGAATCACTCTCTGTTTCTTGTTTCTCTATTCTCTCTTTTCATCAGCCACCACAATCCTTTTGATAAATTTTAATTCTAATTTGTTCATTCAATTATATTCTTAAATCGAGGGTGTCAGTCTTTAGAGTGGGTGTGTAATATATACAATTTATAAAACAAGACCTCTATTATAAGGTGCACCTTGTGCAAAGTTGCATAAGGCGACCTCTATAGGCCAAATGTATATCATATTTTGAAAAACTGACCGTTGGATTAGATGAACTGCTTATGAATTTCATGTTTACCAAAAATCACAGAGATCCAACGGGAGTTTTTGAGAAAACTTATTGGAAAAAAGTTATGACATTTTAAAAAACAAAATAAGTCACAATTTTTCACAGTGGCGCGGCATTTTTCAAAAGCTGACCGTTGGATCACTGTGATTTTTAACGAACATGAAATTCATATGCATTTCATCTAATCTAATAGTCATTTTTTCAAAATATGATTTGCATTTGGCCCTATAAAGATCACATTACACAAAATCCTTATAATAGAAGCCCTAATATATAAAATAATATATGTAATGCATTGAAAATTTTCAAAAATCAGGGCCCCCCTTCCCTTTGCCTTGGTTCCACCCGGGCCTGTATAAAAATTTTCATACTACACTCTAAGTGATCGTTTGTAGCAGAAGTTATGGGGGCTAACTTTTAGTTTTACCGACCATCTTAGAATCCTTAAGTTGTTTAAAAGTGATTATAACTCATCTCTTTAGTTCAAATGGAATTTTAAGCTTCAAAAGTGATTTTAGGCAATGTTAATCAAATAAGACCTTTCACCTTAGTCGATCTATCTATCCCAATTAAGAGTGCTTGGAGTGGATTGAGTTCTACAGGATGATGTAATGCCTCAAAACATACGATTTTAGTTTATCTTGACCTAATGGTTATTTGTCATCATTATAGGACGGACAATGTGGATTTAAATTTAATTATATATAAATAAAAGTTAAAAGAAAAAAAAAAAAGGTCTAATTACTAGCCTAAGGTGACAGATTTTGCCTTGTCTAAGCTACTGAAAAGAGGTTACATGTACGTTTTCAATGTACCCATCACCTCCAAAGTGGACGTCTATGGGTGTCCACACTGTTGAGTTTTAGAAATTAGAATGATTCCAATCAGCATGCGTGCTGATTGGTCTTGCGATAAAAATCAGTGTCCAGTGTCAAAATCTTAATATAAAGTGGGAGATATTTGAATGAAAACGTTGGCATTGGACCTTAATTATTTCGCTCAACGAATTCTACAACATGAAATTCAGTTAACTACCTCCACAAATAATTATTAACATTTACAATGGATGCTGACTTTCCATGAAAACAAACTTTGAGCGATTTTGCATTGAGTTTTAATACAAAAGAAAAAGGAAAATGCAAGAAGAAATTAAAGAAGATAAATAATAAACTAATAAATAAACAGACCACGAAGTGAGGTATCAAAGGGGTTGTTGAGGGAGGAAAATATTATTCGGTGAGTCAGTTATATATAATTTTTTAGACACGTAACATAGTACTATCACATGATAGGCATGTGATAATTGTTATGTGTCTAGAAGGTTATTCTGTGTGTTGATTATATATAATTTCTTTGACACATAACAGCCATCACATGCACATTGTTGCAATCGATCGGGAAACCACAATGGGCCAACGTAAAAACAGTCAATAGTTAGGGGGCAAAATTTAATTTCTCTCTTTTTTTTTTAGAGATGCATAAAACATAAAAAAAAAAAATAATTAATTAATTAATTAAATAATTTAAAAAAAAAAAAAAAAAAAAAAAAAAAAAAAAAAAAAAAAACCTTATGGATTCACCAAAGAGGTGAACTCAAAAGTTTTTTTGCATTGACCAAAAAAAAAAAGGTAAACTGATGGATTCCAAAAAAGATTTGAGCTCTTAAGTTTTTTGCTCATAACAAAAAAAAAACTTCTAAAAAAAGATGAACTTATCAAATTTTTTTATGTGAAGATGTACAAAATAATATTTCAAATGTCAGTTTTTTCAAAATATGTATCCCACAATTATTTATTAACTAGCTCCACGCTTACTTTAACTAAAGTAAGCATATGTTGACCATAGGATTAGGACTATATATTTAACTATCGTGAATTGATTTCAAGTAAAAAAAAAATATTTGTTTAGTATTTGTGAAGGTGATTTGGTAATAATAAATTTTTTTTTGTACCCTTTTTAGCTATGTCATTAAACGTACAGGAGGATTAATAATTAGCATTTAATGGGTGTTTAGTAATTAAAAGGTAGGAGGAATCTTTTTTTTTTTTTCCGCCAAGTGATATACATTAGTAAAGTTAGTGGTTAATTGTTAATTAGGTTAGATAATATTCTTATGCATGCCATGCATGCTAAACATCACAGCAATTCAATGGTCGGTTTCTTAGAAATATCAATGAGAAAAACTGTAATAGTTTTCAGCGGTCACAATTTTTTACAGTCTATATTTTGAGATGCTGACATAGGATCATTGTCATTTTTGGCATGCATGACATCCATATAAAATATATCTAATCCAACTATTAGTTTTTTCAAAATATGTATCCCTCAATTATTTATTAGCTCCATGTAAGCATATGCTAACTACATGATTGGGACTGTATATTTAACTATCGTGGTTAACTGTTAATGAGAAGAGAAATAACATTCGCCATTTCTCTTAGAGAAAGAGATAATAACTACTAAACCAAAACTCATATCCATTAAAAGATTATGAATCCGAACATCATCGAAGTTTACACTAGTCGAAAAAATATGAAGAAGAAAGGCATTTTCTATATGGCCATCATTTAACATGAAATAAAAACTTATGTATCTATATACGGTCAATGTGGTTTACTAATTTGTAAAGACTAAACTAAATTCTTGGTTTTTTGAAGGCAAGAAACCGGTTAAATCACACACACACACACACATATATATATAAAACCCAGCCAAATCGGCATGAACTGGTTTTGGGTTTCTCTTTCACCCCTGTCGAAGTGCATATAACAGATTATCCTGAAGATATTACTATGAAATGGACGTTGGTCGAGCCGCCATTATTGACCAAAGACTTGACTATTACTATTCTGAAGCCATTACTATGAAATGGACGTTGGTCGAGCTGCCATTACTGACCAAAGACTCAACAATTACTATCTTGAAGCCATTACTATGAAATCAATGTTGGTCGAGCTGCCATTACTAACTAGAGACTCGACATTGGTAATTTCCTTAAAACGTGCTTTTTTTGTTTGCTAAGTTCCATAAAATATTGTTAGGGTGCGCTGCGGAAGTGATTATATAAAAATATGTTTTATTATATGCAAAATATTTTATATGAAATTGATATGATATAGTACTAAAAAGTATATGTTTGAGGGGGTATGTAGGTATTAGAAATTGTTGTCCCAAATATATAACCCTAGAGGGGGGGTGAATAAGGTTTATGACAAACTTTTGCAAATAATTACCAAATAAAATTAATGTTCAATTACTAAGCAATGGAAGCAAATATATAAACAAGTAATTGAAATGAGAGAAGAGATAAAGAAATCAAACACAGAGATTTTAATGCGGTTTGGCTCGCCTACATCCACGCCTTAAGCACTCAACCCAAGGATTCCTCAATCCACTAAGGATTACTCCTTCAAAGTGGAGAAACCTTTACATAATCTTCTTTATCCCAGGTGGAAGACCCTCACATTAGCTCACAAAGAACTACAACAATGGCTCACAAATAACCCACTAGTGTTCTTTGAGTGTTCACAAAGAACACTTCTTCAAGCTTCACAAAAAATGCTTGGCTAAAGCTCACAAAGAACCTTCAACAATGGTGTCTCACAAAGAACGCACCTTCAATGCTCACTAAGAGCACTTACAAGATTTACAAGGGATAAAATTTGAATACAACAAGGGAACTCCTTTATGAGTAGATGATTTACAAAACAAGCACTTACTATTATCTCTCAAATGAATTAACTAATTTTGGCTCAAGAGAATGATTATTTGACTAAATCAAAACAAGATTGATGATAAACAAGTTGGAGTGTGTTTGTATATAATCAACTATATGTTTAATACTCATTCAATGAGTATTTATAAGCCTCAAAGAGTGTATGGCCGTTAGGCACAATAATATGACCGTTTGAGTTTGTCAAACTAGCCGTTATAAAGTTCAGGGCACGGTTAGTCAACTAAGCAAAGATGATTAGTCGATTAGACAAGTCAAAACTAGTTTGTTTTAAAATCTGGGCTCGGTTAGTCGGCTAGGCAAGTATGGTTAGTCGACTAAGGAGGCTTTTAGTCGACTAATCAAATGGTTAGTCGACTACTTGTTAATTTTCACGAAAATTGCTTACTGCCACTACTTTAGACGACTAGTCAAGGAGGCTTAGTCGACTAGGTAATGTTCAAAACCAATTTAAGTGAAAATTGACAAGTCTTTTGAGTCCATAAAAGCCCACTTTGATTAAAATCATTTGTGACCAAATAAAAATGATTTTTCAAGATAAAAGCATGGTCTCTAGAAGGTCAAAATCACTTAAGCCAATATAGTCTAATCTTAATGAGAGATTTACAAATGATGTCCTAAACTCACACAAAGCTTCATAACATATTTTCAATGAGCTCCAAGACTTGTGCTAGGCTTTGAGCTTTGTTATAGCTATTTGGCTTGAACTTCAAACATGGAGTGTATGGCTTGAGCTATAATGATACTTCAATCTCCATGGATCCTGTGATTTCAAGATATATACTAGAGAGCAAAATAATTTTCACAAGATATGATTAATTGAAAATTGGCTAAAAAGTTCAAATAACATATGCATTATATTCAAAGCACAATGTTTGTAATTATCATCAAAATCAATTATATAAACGAGGGTGAGGCCAAAGGGCCAACAGAAACTATAGAGATGCAGAGACGAATGGAGATGTACGGCCATGGGACTGTACAGAGCTCCCTAGAATGATATAAGAGGACTTACAAGATGCTCTGTAACGCCCCAACTTGACAATTATACCGACCATTTTTGGTAGGTCGACACGTGTCAAGATGAATATACAACATGTACTGCTCACTCATATTTCTATACTCAAGATAGAAGAAATATATTATAACAATATGAAATGATATGTCTAGTACATACAGATGCCCAATATGAAAAATACAAACAAAGTCAAATATACCAGTACATAAATGCAGTGTTATTAAACCCGGACCGGCCGGTTCAACCGGTTGGACAGGGAACCGGTCCCCTATCCGGCTGGTTCAACCCTCAAAAACCCATTTTTCAAATAAACCGTTCAACCCGGCGGGTCAACCGGTTAAAAAACCGGTCAACCCGGTTTTTTTTTTATAAAAATAATTATTTATTTTTTTTTTAAAGTGCTAAAATGACTAAAATGGTCCCAATATTTGTAATGACTGCACATAAATTCAAATATATGAATTGATTGTACAAATATTTAAAAAAAATTATATTTTGAATCATTTATAGCTTTTATTCTAATAATTAAATAAATAAATAAATAAATAATATATTTATGACGTCACGGTTCAACCTGACGGTTCAACTGGTTGAACCGGTTGACCCTTAACCCGGTAACTTTTCCGGTTCGATGAACAGTCCGGTTTTTAAAACAATGTATAAATGCCAACAACCTAGGCATATAGGATAATAATTATAAAATAATAATTCAGGAGTATTACAACTCAAATGCATATAAGTAGACAAATTCAAGTCTTTCCAGAATACTACTAAACCCCAAAGCACCTGTGTAGAGTTCCCTATTGCCAAACCTCTACCAAAAAACCTGTGAATCTGCTGTATAAAACACAATGTGAGCTTTGGAATGCTCAATAGATATATTATCCTCAACTAACAATAGTAATACCGATGCAAGAATTATTTCAAAAGCAATAGTATACAACATTTCTAAAACAATTTTCAATTCCAGTGTGGACTTTCGTATTTCATAATCCATTTCCATCCAAATCAAAACCCCATTGACTCTAAAGAGTATTACAGAAGCTACTTTTTTAGGCTAACAAGCCCCTAGTACAACAACACTAAAATATAACCACAATGAGTTCTTCCTCTGAGGGTAAGCCACTTACATGGACTATTCTTTCAGGTCCACTCTATGGCTCCACCCATGACACAAGGCCTTTATAATTCCTTCGGGTTCGCTTAATGGCTCCACCTAGGACCACAGGCCCTTTCCTTGAATACTAACTGAGCCAACATACATATATATTCCAAGCATTTCATTGCATATCATGTCACATTTGCCAAACGGGCACAAATTATTGTGAAAGACATATAGATACAATTATCAAAGCGTCATTTCATAAAATGTACATTCTGCAAATATTTCAAGAAATCAGTTCATATGCCATCACCAAATCCATATAAATCACGCCACACATATTATTTCAAAGCAGTTATAATTTCACGCATCATAGTTATCCAAATGTGTTTCAAAGAAGGTTTCACAATAATCATTTTAATAAATTCATATTATCAATGTTAGAGAGGATAGATATATTCCTACCTTACAACTCTGATCCTTCCAACGAACGCGACCCTAGCTGGTGAAAGGATAGTCTAACGGATTATCAGGATCTAAAACAGAAGATAGAATAATGCAATTTAACTCCTAACTCAAGAACATGCACAAAAGTAATATAAACCAAGGCCTTGACTCTCCAAAGACCTAATCCCGCTCTCAAAGCCCTTTAAAATAAGCCCAAGGGAAAGAAGGTCTAAATAAATGAACAAAACAAAAGAAAAGAAACTGGAAAAAAGGGAGGATATCGATAGACCAGAACCTCCTATCGATAGGGCATAAGCCTATCCTATCGATAGGGCATGTCTATCGATAGACCCTCTATCGATAGAGAGGTCTATCGCGAGATAGGTTCACCCAACCCTATCGATATGGCATACTTCAGCCTAAAATCTCTGCAGACCTGAGGAGTACACCTTTCGATAGGGGTCGTCTCCCTATCGATAGAGCACCCTTGAAAATGCCTAGTAACGAGCAGTTTTGAACCCAATTCTCCAAAAATTTCCAAAACTTTACCAAATCAAAATCCAACCATTCAAACACTAGATCTACCCTAAATAAACTTATAAAACTTTAAATCCATTGAAAATTCCAAGATCCAACTGTGAGATCGTGAGATCCACAAAGTTTTAAGCATAAAACCCATATAATCCAAAAATAATGTTTATTTGGCAAAACTTTCACAAATCCATTAATCAAAATCATGGATCTTGATCTAAGAGACACCAAAACACCAAAACCTATCTCAAACTAGAAATCAAACCATTATGCTTTCATAAATCCGAAAATACCCAACCCAAATGTAAAAATCAAGTTTAAATATAAATAATACTTACCTTAAAAGCAAAATGGGAGAATCTAACAAGAATCCAAGACTGCACCTTCCCTTCTCTCTCTGGGCTGTTCTTTAACTCTCTCAAAGTTCAAGTGAAAAAACATAATGCAACTCACGGTTTATAAAAAAAACAATTGGGGACTTGTTTGACATTTTCATAAAAGCTTTTAAAAAAAAAACAATTGTTTAATCACAAATCACAAATCACAAAGTCAGACAACAATTCACAAAATCAAGAGAACAATCACGGCACTTGTTTGTCTTATTGGGAAATAAACTTCTCCCAAATCATGGCAACAATCACAGGAAAGAAAATTCTCCCAAATCATGGCACTCCACAATTTTATAAAAATACCCCAAAACTTAAAAAAATACAAAAATGTGCTTAAAAAAAAAAAAATTGGATTATCACATGCTCAGACTTTATTCTTATATTGTTTGTCTTATATTCAAACGCGCCCTAGCTAATATTTTCAACAGATATTAGTGTTCCAAAAAATCTCACAAGAGATCTGACTATTCTACAAGTTCTCTAACTTAGAAAATTAAGTTTTTAATTCTCAGAATTTCATTCGAGTTAATCAACAACTCCCAACTCCCGCTCAACTCTCACATCAACTCATATGGGTATGTCGTCTTTCTTCTTCCTTCTCCTGGCTTTGCTCCTGTCTTCTACTTCTCCATTGTCATCATCTTCAACATCTCAGAGAAATTTTCTGAGTGAAGGCTCATCTCTCTCTGTGGAGGAAATAGACGACGTTTTGATTTCACCAAATGGCATATTCACCGCCGGCTTTTACCCCGTCGGCGATAATGCTTATTGCTTTGCCATTTGGTTTTCCAGCAAACCATCCTCTGCTCGCTATGGCACTGTGGTTTGGATGGTAAACCGTGATGAACCAGTTAATGGGAAACGCTCAAAGCTCTCCTTAGACAAAAATGGCAACCTTATCTTAACCGATGCCGGTCGGTGGGCTTGGGCCACGAAAACTGTTTCAACCTCATCAGTCCGATTACAACTCGACGACACTGGTAATCTTGGTTTAAGAACTGTGGTGGGTAATGAAACTCTGTGGCAAAGCTTCGATTCTCCAACAGATACTCTTCTTCCTAATCAACAATTCACCAAAAATTCAAAACTTGTGTCGTCAAAAAGCCAGAGCAGTTACTTTTCGGGTATGTATAAGCTATTTTTCCAAGAGGATTGTGTTCTGCGAATTCTTTTTGATGATCCTGATCGCTCTAGCATTTACTGGCCTCATCCATGGCTAAAGAGTTGGGAGACTGGAAGATCGACTTCCTATAGCAACAACGTATACACTAGAATAGCAGAACTCAACTCCTCCGGATTTTTCACTTCATCCGACGGCTTGCAATTTTTTTCGGCGGATTTTGGGGCGAAGATTCATAGAAGACTGACCCTTGATCATGATGGAAATTTTAGAATGTACAGTCGAGAGGAGGAAGGAGGAGGAGAAAATTGGGTTGTTCAATGGCAAGCCATCTCAAATCCATGTATGATTCATGGAATTTGTGGACCCAACAGTTTGTGTGGCTATGATCCTTCATCAGGCCCGGAATGCTCTTGTATACCGGGATATAAGATGGTAGAAAGCGCTGACTGGTCATCTGGATGCGAGCCCCAATTTAGTCTCACCTGCAATGATACAGAGTCTGTAGATTTCCTCCGACTCCCTCAAAGTGATTTCTATGGATATGATGTCAGCTCATTTCTGAATCGAACCTTTGAGGAATGTAAAGAATTGTGCTTTAAATTCTGTTGCATAGGGTTCCTGTATATTGATGAAGGTAAAGGTATTTACAGATGTTACCCCAAGACATCTTTGAAAAATGGATACCGTTCGCCGAGTTTAAATGGCAGTGTGTATTTGAAACTCCAAAAATCAGAGTTTTCTTCGTATGAAAAGAAGGTTGCAAGTTCCGGGTTAGTTTGCTCGGGTGAAATTCGTAAGTCGCTGAACGAAGAAAATCGGTTTTTTAACTTTATGCTCTGGTTCGCTGGTGCGGTTGGAGGAGTTGAGTTAATTTGTATCTTTCTGGTTTGGCTTCTCTTGCTTGAAAACGAACAAGAACCAGGTGCTGTTATTCAAGGCTACGTCCTTGCTGCAACTGGGTTCAAAAAATTCACCTATGCTGAGCT
>JAESVK010000101.1:1799960-1816148 GCA_017140935.1 Hamamelis virginiana
CAAAAATTACCCGTATATCCTCAAATGTCTTTAAATATGATGGAAATCAGTCCTAGAGAGAGAGAGGAACAAATTTTGATACCTTTCGGGAACTCAATTGAAAAGCTAGAAGTAGGGGTTTAGAAAGGTTTATGCCAATACCCGAATGACAGCACATATCATCTTTATACATCAGAATAACCAAAATACTGTGGCAATAGCTTGATGTCTCACCAAAGTTTCACAGATCCCAATTTGTCTCATAGAAAACAAGTGTGTTTCCCTTAAACAGTGAATCTCATCATAATATATCACATCATCCCTTGCTAATGCTGATACAGTATCAAATAGTATTTAAAATCATGTGCCCATTATTAGTATAAATTGTTTCAAGAGAAAGCGCATCACAAAAAAGTTCGGATGGTTTGTCAGGAAACTAATTGGCACAAGTATTTTTACATATTAAAATGCGGTAACAATAGTTTGTTTCTATTTTCCATCCCTATACTCAAAGCAATAACTGACTTCATCTAGCATTAGGAGATAAACATACCAAAAAGTCGTAATAGATGTTCAGCGCCATATATGCTTGACGGAGAGACTTGATCTGCAATTGCTTTTTTATACTGTTGACGCTCCCTTTTGTACAGAAGCATCACTGGCAATGCTTTGTCAAAGTAACATTGTAACCCTTTCACAATTTCTCCAATTGAATCAGCCATCCTTCATTCACGTATTGCATTGAAAGATAGAAAGATTAACAATATACTTTCAAATTCTACTAATAAATACATAATAAATCAATAGATATCAGAATCACAATATAGTATTGAAGTCCATGGTGCATGAGCTTAAAAGCTTAGAACAAAAATATGAATATTATCCACAGGCAGTCTATCAAACTTGAACTTCTAAATATAAAAGCTGTCGAGTTGTGATACAATATGTACAGACTAATGGATGATTTTTGACATGTATGAATCATGGATACTGAAATATTCATGTTTGACATGTATTTGAACCATAATACTGCAAATTAAAAAATCACAATGAATTAGCCTAAATGCAGAAAACCTTCCCACGGATCATCCTGATATGAATGCTTAGTTAGCATGCCATAATTTCTTCTTTTTTCCTTTTTTTGGGGAGGGGGGTCATCAGTGAAATGGCCTCTCTTTTTGGACCACCCCAAAACAAAAGGGAAAAAAACCATTAAATTGTATACTAACTTCAGGATAGCTAAATGTCAAATACAGACTAACATAGTAACATCATGCTTCAACAGTTCAACCAAAATATTGAAATAGCATCATCTAGACGTTAAAGACCTCTACAATGCTGCTAGTTCAATCTGCCTCAACAACCCTTTAAAGATACCAAGAGCAGTTATAATTTGAAACTTAACCAAAAAGCAACAATGCTGAAATGTTTGTCAAAGATATTAATGAAACATAATCTAACATAAAAATATATATACTATTCTACATAAGGGTGGTTTAAATTGGTTCTTAGAGTTCATTTTCTTCACAAAAAATAATTTTTCTGCTTTTAGGAAACATTTTTAAAGATAAAGGTGCATTTGATTACAAGTAATGCATTATTTTAGTCATACTACATTCAGAATTTGAAGTTGTTTTGCTGGTTTGACAGTTTGGTGATGAGGGTATTTAAATGTTTCAAACTTGACAATAGACCATAGAAATATTTGGGGGAAATGCTAAGGCTTCACTGTTTTTATTTTATTTTTACTTTTTTTTTAGCCTTATAAAGTTCAAATGATTTTTTAACAAATAATAAAAAAAAAATAGATAGTATGTTAAGTTTGGAGATTAAGAAAGTCGATGAGGCATTTGGTGAAAGAAATATATGTAAGGTATTTTAGTCATTTGCATGTAAAACAAGGGGCCTATGTCAAAATAGCATGCACGAGCAGGAAAAGAACCAAATAGGGCAAAATGACAGGATGAATAAATAGCACACAAACTTACATGCCATTCTTTAACCTGTAATCGAGATACTTATTCAGTATGTCATCTACATTTGGGTTACGCGGAAGTTTAACAAGCTGCAAGAAAGGATTGTCCATATAAGTCAAATCCTTAAAAATCAGTAGCTGATAGATAAACCTTAAATATACCACAAATGGACATGGTACTTTTACATGGATGAATTAAATAGTTGATCTTTCTAAATCATTTACAAAATAATAGATCCTAAAATGAGAAATCTCGCAAGTTATGCAGAGATTGACAACCAAACTGAATAAAGCCCCACCCCAGACGCCTTACACCTAGCATTTGACTCGTATACAGGGTCATATCTTCACTTAAATCATACATCAATGGTTATTTTGTCACTACCTCAACACATGCTGACGAAATACTGCATAAGACTAAAGATAGAGAAGCAGTTATAAATGATTGGAGAATCATGTATGTACTCATTTTAGATGTTTGACAATCACAACTCCAAACTAAGTCATTGCAAAATTTTCTCATTCAGCACAGACTAGCACAACCTCGATTCCGACCCAAAGCATGACCTCTGGGAAACTTAATGTGCTCTGTGCACTTCCCTTTCCCATTCAAGCACAAGGCCTGTCTTATAGAGTTGGTACTGTTTGCCATCTGACCCACAGGCATACCTGCTGTTAGAGTTGCATGTTTATTGTTCCAAGTGGAAAAAAAATTGCAAGCATTCTTGTTTTAGATTGAAAAAGGAAAAAAAAAAAAAATCATAACACCAAATGTAGAAGGTTCAAAACTAATGTGTATAATAGATTCTCTAGCAACTCTATTCTAATAAAAACACTTACAGTCATCATCTAATCCATTGAAATAATGGAGGCGGTATAATAAGAATAAAATATACCTACCTTGCCGAGATGTGTAATAAATTCAAAATCATCAACCAGTTGCTTCTTTAGTGTTGGAGGAATTTGGACGTTCACAAGCTTTTCCAAGTGTGTTGTGTCCTCCTAAAAATCGACAAACCATAACCTTAGTCTAAAAAATCAAAAATACCAATGGAAAATCGGTCAAAAACTAAAAGAGTTGTTTTCAAAATATATAAGCCAATGCAGATGGACCAAACAAAGTTCATGGGGGGCAAAAAAGCAGCATGCATGAATGAAATAAACCAACAAGCATGGACGCAATAAAGACAAATAAGCAACAGATCAGGACTTCTGATAAAAAATCAAAATCACACTAGTTGTTGTGTCCGCATTATTGCAGGTAAATAATTCAGTATGTCATAGTCTTGGCGTTGTTAGAAAGCTTGATGAATTGGCAACCCATAATCCAAAATCTTTGCAATTCAAACATTGAGAAAATTAAGGTCAAAATAAGGCTAGGCCATAGCTGTCAAAAAGCCTAAGAGAGCCTAAATGACAGCTATTTGCGTCTTCTTTTTTATTTTTCCATTCTTTTGATACACAAACAGCATTCTATTTACCAGATGCCTAGGCACACCCGTGGTATTTCACATAGAACATGTTGCACCATGATAGCAAATTTAGTCATTAAATATATGATTATTTAGAAAATGCCAAGCAAAACAAAAAATATTTAAGATAAACGTAATACCAAAAAATTGCTTCCAACAAAACTTTAACATGCAACAAGTATAAAAAGACAAGGAGCAAAGAAGGAAAAAGGCTCAAAATACACCATGGATAGATAGATTAGCAAGAGTGTCAATCATGGTTTTAAGTATCGGGTAACGGATCCGTAACGGTAACGGTAAAGGTGTAACGGGACTCGGGTGTATCGGGTGATACGTAACGGGTATCGGGTGCCGGGGCTGTGAATTTTTTTTTGTTTTGCACACCAACCCCAAAAATAGTAATACACATATTTTCACCCCTATAATCATGTCTATTAATATTTTTAAAGAGTTTTAGTGAATGTACAATAGTATTTATAGACTTATAGTTTATAATTTTTGTACATTCTATTTTTAATAATTTTTAAATTATTTTTTGAATGTTTTAAGAAATTTTCTTATAAGGAATTTAATGTTTTAAATTATTTTAAATATTTTTATAATTTTAAATTTCTTTCATAATTTTGAAATTTTAACATATTTATTTTTAAAATTTTAAGCATTTTCTTATTTTTAATTTTTTTTTTCCAAATTTTTATAAATTTTAGAATTTTTTTTTTTAGTTTTGTAATTTATTTTAATTTTTTTAGTTTTGTATTTTAAATTTATAATATTTTGTTAATAATAGTTTTGGAATTTTAATTTAAACGTTATAAATATTTTTAATAATATTTTTCGAATTGTATCATAGTTTTTCAAATATTTTAAGAATTTTTATTAGTTTTTAACATATTTTAAAAAATAATAAGTGATTTTAACACATTTTTATATTTTAAATACTTTTAATAATTTATTAAAATGATAAAAATAATTGCAAAATATAAATAGAAAATAAAACAATTAGGATAAAATAATAAATTTATTATTTATATATTAAATTTATTATGTACGTTGACTATTCAAAGAGAAAGGAGAAAAATATAATAAAAAACAAAAAAAATCAAGTTAGCTTGTTGGATAAGTCTTGGCAGTGGGCACCGAGTCACCGACTGTGTGTATATATATATACATAATATGTATATATATTACATATACACATCAGACGAAGTCTAACCTCACCGACGACCTTCAACGGCAACCACAGTTGGCCGGCAGCGAGAGAAGACCGGTGAATGCAGCGGCGACTGAACCAGCGACTGAACAGTGGGTTTTCTCTTCTCTCTTGACCCACGAACGCTCTTCTTCTCTCATCCAAGAGTGGGTTTTCTCTTCTCTCTTGACCCACGAACGCTGTTCTTCTCTCATCCTCTGCCAATGCTTAATTAAAGCCCTCAAATCTCATAAAATGCACAATACTCTCTACTCTCCTCCATTATTTTTTTTTCCTCAAAAAAAGCTAGAAAAATCCTTTACGAATCGGCTAGTGTAACGGGATATCGGGCGATACACACCGATACTGTACCGTATCGGCCCGATACTATGAGAATACCTATACACATGGCGTATCGCGTACAGAGACCTTCGAAATCCGATACGACTCGGCCGATACGTATCGTATCGGACGATATTTGAAACCCTGGTGTCAATAGCTAACTAATCTAGGATTATATTCTAAAAGAAATAAGGTAAACACTATAACTCAATCCACCAGCCCTAAATATAATCCCAATTGACCACATTAGTCCATGTCAGAAGGCATCACAACAATAATAGAATTTAGATTTGATAAAAAAACAAAAAAAAACAAAAAACATAAGAACCAATTGGATCCCACATGCATTGACTAAACTGAAATCAACTAAACTCCTACCTCTGCTAAAATAAAACCAATCTCTAGCTAATCATATGGAAAAGTAACGAACTAAATGTGAGACGTCAAAATCTCCACAAAATTTGCATGATGCACTTTCTATTCTACAAAATACCAAGAAATATGGTAAAAATTTTGCTCAAGGAAAACAAGCAGACAAACACCAACAGCGTACATCTATCTAAATTCAAAAACTAAAATATTATATAAATGTTTTAGGTGATGATCAGCACATACCTTAGTGACAGAGTCATTCTTTCGTTTCTTGCTTCTTGCCACTGCATATGTTTTTCCAGAATAGCTTTATTAAAAACACATTAATAGAATAATTTCCCAATATGTGCAAACAACAACAAAACTTAAAATCACTTTTAAGATTGGATGTAATGATGGTGCTCCTCTTTATCAAGTATGAAAGAATGAGGTTTTTGTGCCTTTAATTAGGTCAAAGTTGAGCATATTTCAGTCTACAATTGTGAAGAAGACAAGATTGTACAGATATTAAGCTCATATATACAGTAATCACAAGTGAAAGAACAATGCATAGATCAGAAGTCTTAAAGTCATCTGTCATCTCCCTCAACCTTAATTAACAAAAGATAACTAGGTATTGTCCCTACAGACAACATTTCAACACATGTATTGCTATTTTTACCCTCATTCTAGCAAGTTTATATACATCTTTCTCCCTACTTATAATACAAATCATAATATGCCTTTAGTCTCACTCACTTCCTTTTTAGCTTCTTTTTTTTTTTTTTTTTTTTTTTTTTTTTTTTTTATATATATAAGCAACAGATTTTATTAAAGAAGAAAAAAGAGGACAAGATGTCCACCTACAGAAAGCAACTTCCAGAGAATCAATAAAAGAAAAAACCAAAAACCAAAGAAGGCTTTTAAGGATTACAAATTGAAAGCCAATTACCCCTAAGAGAAAAAAAAGGAACACCCTCAAACTCTTTAGTCACCGAAGCCCACAAGGATGCCAAAAAACAAACTGTCTCAAATATCCTCTAAATAACTCCTTCTATCCTCAAATATCCTCTAAATAACTTCCTTCTTAGCTTCTCTTATAGCTAATTTATATTTTTCATAAATTGCGTCATTCCTGATTTTATGTATAGTTTTATAACAGTCTCATTTTGTCCTAACTCCTAACTATGAACCTCCTTATTCCACCACAAAGTTTTCTTAGATATCGGTCTAATTCCCTTAACTTCTCCAAGAACTTTTGCAACTCTCCTAATGCAAGTAGCCATTTCATCCCACATAATATTGGTTTCTTCGTCTAAATCTCATTTTCCTTCTTTTAAAATTTTATCTTAAATGTATTTATTTTTCTCCTTTAAAATTTCATCACTTAGTTCTTGGGTGTCTATTTTTCATATTCTTTTTCCTACATCTCCTAAGACATATATCTAATACTACTAACCTATGTTAAACTTTCTTCAAGTATTACTTTACAACCCTCAAAAACTCCTCAATCCATTTTCTTAGTAAGAAAAAAGTCTATCTAATGAATATTAGATTCACTTCTAAATGTTATTAATGTTGATCTCTCTTTCTAAAATAAGTGTTAGTGACACATGGCATGATGAATTCTAAGATAGTGTCTCCCCCCCACCCCCCAAAAGAAATAATCCTTTCTCCAAAACCATAACCCCATAAACCCTCTCATATCCTCCACTATTCTTCCCTACATGATCAATAAGTCCCCTTTCACAGTGATATTCTTTCCGTATGGTATTCTTGAATTAGTCCATCCATATCCTCCCAAAATTGTTGCTCAATGGATTCATTTAATCCTAAGTGGAGTGCAAATGCACTAATTATAGCAATCGTCTCTTTCCCTAATACAATTATTATTATTATTATTAACGTCTATGACTTTCTGATTTAAATCTCTATCAACAATTATTCCTCCTTTTTTTTTTATTAGCTCTTTCTACAACTATTCTTATTTCATTTTTATGTTTTTCCTTTCTTGTATACCAAAGTTTATATCCTGTATTTCGAATTTCCCACAATATTTCTAATACACACTTAGCTTCTTGTAAAAGAGCTATATTAGTCCTTCTTCTAATCATTGTATATACTAATTCCATCACTTACTTGTTAACACCCCTATGCTCCAGGTTGCTAAATGAATCCTATAATATTTGAACAATTAGATGATTACTCTATAGTTTGAGCTTAAAATTTTGAGGAAGTAAGCGGCTATTATTTACTTTGTTAAAATATTGTAATCTAATTCTGTAACTGGAACGCCCTTTTCTCTTGACTTAGAGCATTAATTATTTCATGGATAAAACCATCTGTGTTTCATGTTGGTTCAAATTTGCATCATGAAAGTTCAATGTTTTTAAGTGGGAACATAACCTAATATAAAGGTTTTTGCATCAAAGATTCAAATTTATCCTCCTTTAATCCCATTTCCTTGAGTTTGTGGCCAGAGTTTGATCTTTCTTCCCTTTCTAAAGAGTACAGCTCATTGTTTACCCACCTTGACCCATCTTATAGTAGATATTATAGTCATTTGCTGGAATTCATGTTTATATAAGGTTGTTTTCTTTCTTAGTAATCAATAATTAAAAAGCCAAAGAAATGTTCTACCACCAAATCCAACCAAGAACAAAAAACAAAAAATAAAAGATGTCAACAAAATTTCTGCAAAAATAATTGTAGTGTTGTATTCAATCTTACATAAAAAAATTAAATTGAAAAATAAAACTAACCAGCAGAATTTTTGGGCTTAATCTGTGATGCACGCCCTGGCTTTGTATTCTTGTCTGTGCCCTGCTTTTTATCAAGATCCTTCTGTTTCTGGACATTCTCTTCATTATATATCATTAAACGATCCATGCCTACCCATTCATCCCAACTGTTGAAGTTAAAAGTGAAAGTTTAAACTTGCTAAAACTATAATTAGCAAAGTCATCAATTAAAATGGAGAAAGCTGAGGTTTGTCCCTTCATCACATGAGCCTCCCTCCGTCAAACAAAATTTAATTTAAATAGAAACATTTTCAGCTGCTCTAGTAAAAGTATCATCTGCTGTCACTGAATGAGAAGAAAAATAAATAATAAAAAATAAATAAAAACCAAGTATACGGGACAATTTCATGTGAGTAACGCAAGTAATTGGCTATTGAAATATAATGAATCCCAACCCAACCCAAAACAAACAAACAAAATTATAACAAATCTGCAAGAGCTTAAAATGAAAGCCATACAAAAACTGAGAATTCAGCAATCTTTAAAATGTAAACAGTGACTAGCATACTGCAACAAAGAGTAATTATTATTTTAGAGGAAGAATGCATACTTATACATTATACCACACAAATACACATATATTATGCATCCTCTTTTATAGTATGCATGCACGCATTTGTGTGACCCTGAACCAGAATGTCACAAATCATTTACAATGTTTATGTGTACTTGATTTCATTATCAGTGTGAGTAATGGTGCCTCATAATTTTTTAGACTATTTGAAGAGAGAAGAAGAGAATAATTTTTTTTTGGGAAAATGATCAAAAGGTCCCTAAATACGGTTTTAATTATCAAGAAGTCCAACTCATAAGATGTTATACCGATAGGACCCTCCAGGTCAAATATAAAGTCAACTAATAACATTATTTGTCTAACACACCCTTTCCTTAATTTCAACAAGATTTGCATTTCCAGCATATTATCTAATTTTAACCTTGATCTTTTATGGTAGCTTTTTTATTTGAATTATATTTTGAAAGGATTGAATTATGGAGGGCTTTTTTGAACTTGAAATGAGATAAACGTTTTTTTGGATTGCATATTCTTTAGACAACTGTTTGGTCTTGGTTTTGCAAAATCAAAACGGTAGTTGCTTGGCTGTCGTTACTGGTACTTTACTGCAAATAGGGTTTTAAGCTCTAAAAGAGCTGGAAGGTTTCTTCAGGGCTGTGATTTTTAGGCTGTTGTTGTTGGGTTGTTACAAGCTATCCAAACGTTCATGAAAGGTTTGTTCCTTATACATCTCAATGATTTGATTATCTTTTATATAAATACAGCTATATATGTATAATGGAAATGTTCTTGTCCATAAATGTATAGTATTGAAAGTTGAACGAGATCCATGTATCTTTGTAAAACGAAAGTATACATTATAGCATTGAAAGTTGAATGAGATCAACTTAATTTGTTTGTTTCCGTTTTACAGAGATGCATGCATCTTTGTAAAACAAAAGCTATGTATACATAATCATATGTACATCTTGAACTCGGGAAATTGTTAGATCAATTTAATTGGTTTGTGTATCTCCGAAAAACCAAATTTATGTATACATAATCATATGTATATCTTTGAAATCGGAAAATTATTAGCCTTGAAAGTTTAACGAGGACAACTTCATAGTTTTGACCCAGTTTTTATTATATATACACATACCTTTGTAAAACGGCCATCATATGTATACATGTATATTCATGAACACGTGTATATTAGATATACACATACCTTTATAAATATTCCTAGTTTTAAAAGTTGAATGAGGATAATCTCACATGTACATTCTTATTTGTGCATGCGACTACAAATTATTTCACATATGTACATGCGCATATGTATACACATTTTATATACATCTTTTTAGATATGCATGTATCTATATGTTTTTTTTTTTTTTTTTAAATCTTTTTCAAAAATGCATGTATATCTATGTTTTTTTTTCCTTTAAAAGTGTTGTTCAATGCTAAATGTAGATCATTTTTATTTCATAAATACATGTATCTCTGTATTATATTTAAAGTCATTCAATACTAAATGTAAAATATATTTTTTCCCAGATATACATGTATTTGTATGTGTTTTTTTTTTTTATAAGTCCTTTCTAGAGCAACATGTGTCTTTATCACTCAAAGACTTTTGAAATGTATACATGAAACTGAATTTTATGTTATAGTGGTTAACATATATGCATTTATCTCAAAGATTTGTTAAATGTATACATGAAACTTGTCTATAAGAATTTTTGTACATTTATATTCATGTTTATTTTTTTTTATGTAATTGAAGCTATACACGTTTATTGACTTTCTTTTTTAAAAAGATTTTGCTATTTTGAAATCTTGTATAGATAGCAAAATCAAAATTTGAATTTTCAAAATTGATGAAATGGCGGCAATATTTTAGGAATTTAAATAACCGCTAAATATGGAATAAATCCATATATGATAATTTTCAAATTTCGGATTCTTAATTAGGGGCAAAAACGTCTTTTAAAATAAATATTGCTTTTGGGTAAAGCAATCTTATACCAGGGTCCTATTGGTATAAATCCCTTTTTTATTACAATGGTATTGAGGCCCCTATTGGGAATTTAATTAGTAGATTGGCTATACATCTTTTTGTGTGGAAATTCTGGATGATTTTAGTGACCGGGTTCCTTACCATAACATTTTTTATTCATTACCTTTATGGTTGCATTTTCTTACTGTTGTATACCTCGCGTGTACAGGTTATTTTGCCCTTTAGTCTCTTTTCTACCAATAAATCTCTCAATAGAAAAATATATAATAAACCTCGCTGCCTATAAAGGTATCCAAATTAACTTTCCAGATGTTCCATCCTAAAATAATTCGATTGCAGCTTGAAAGTCTGAGAGTTGCTATAGAGACAATTAAATACCAAATTTATGAAGTTGTAAATGACATGGAAAATCACTAACTGAAATACTTTTACAGAATGGAAGTTGAGTTCAAAAACTTGCATCCTAAATGCAAAATACATAAATATGAGGCCATATAATGGAAAGAAAAAAATAAGAATTATAAACAAAACAAACAAAACCTTTAGTTCCAACAATCACTAGCCTTCCTCATAGAATATTTAAATAAAAATTCTGTAACAATCACCATAAGATGTACTCACTTTTTGTTCCAGCCCTGCAAAACAGAAGGGATCATGTCATCAAAATACTGAAACAGAGATATTCTGATTTCCCAGCAATCCAAGCACTAAAACTGACATACCCGCAAAACTGGGTTAAGAGCTGAAATAAATTACAGAACCAAATCGTTGATGTGGTACTAAATATCCAACAAGAGATCTGAAAAATGGAATATTAAAACAGAAAATACTTACGAGGTAATGCACATAATACCTCCATTCCTTCATCCAAAATTCAACTTTTGAAACCTTGCATATAGAAGCATATATAACATAAGATTTAGCACATTAAATAGAAAAAGAATCAAGCTACAAATTCAAAGAATGGATCTAATACAAAAGCATTTAAGATTACTAGGAAATCAGCTTGTTCCTTGCATATTGCCTATTCATATTGGGGGGAAGGAAGGACGAGAGAAGAAGAAAAAGAAAAGAAAAACATCTATGTGACCATAGGCTTCTTGTCGGGATGGTAACATCCCTACCCTCTAAGCATATGGTTGTGGTTTCACCCTTCACACTGCTATCAAGGAGAAGTGTGTATTGCTTTTCCAAGGTGTGAAGTGAAGCAAGTAACTAAGGATAATGCTTGCCTTCTCACCGATGAGGAGGCTCCTCCTTACCCTTATTCAAAATCTGCCGTGTGTCTGAATAATTAAAGAAAATTGATCATGTCCATGAATTCCATATTTATGTTATTATGGACATATGTCCATAATATTTTCCCAAGGATTCTCTATCCCTAAGAATGTAACATTTGCTTCCAAAGACTCTAAAATATTTTAAATTGGGTTTCTTTCCTTTCTACAATTCATATGGAGAACAACAGGTGTACATGCTTGCATATCCATGTCATTGTGTTCATATTTTAAGAATAATACTTGCCTCCTTGGCAATGAGGAGGAACTCCTCCTCACCTCCATTCATATTTTGTGAAATGTTATAATTAATTTTAAAAAATATGGATACATGATTGCGAATGCATGGACACATATTCATATTCATGGAGACACGTGAACATGCAGATATGGCAACATGGGTATGTGTCTAATAATATAATCAAAATACTAAATGAATCATCACTTAGTTAGACCACATATTTAAACCACCTAACGTGGAAGTATGATATGGCAATGCCACGTCATTTAATTTGGGTAACGTACCAAAATAGAGGTTCAGTCACGCTTTCATGTCAAGTGCTTTTAAAAATGTGGTCTAGGTGGGTTCATTTAGCACTACCCATAAAATAAATATGGAAATGCATGAAGAGAAACAATTTTCCTTAATTATTGGAACACATGGAAAATTGTGAATAGAAGTAAGGAGGAACCTCCTTATCACCTGTGAAGAGGCAAATATTATCCTATTTTTAAAATTAATTATGAGACAAGGCAGGATATGAACACCAGTGAGGAGGCAAGTATTATCCAATAAATGATAATCATTATCAATGCATGATGAATGAATAACAAGTGATTTGGGAAAGGTCCTTATGGAAAGGAGGTGTACTTCATCAGAGGTCAGGTTAAATTGTAGTATACTTCCGTCAAGTTAAATAGGATGTAGCAGAATTGCTAGAATGACTAACTCAGGCGCATCCCAAACAGAATGGGTGCGGTTGAGGTTAGTATATAAAACGAAAAGACTTGATCCATCACCAGATTCAATTAAAGAATTAAACTTCTAAAGAAAAACGCGCGCGCGCACAAAAACACAAAATAAAAAATCTGAAGTCAACCTCCACCGCACCAAGAGGCCTGGTACAAGCATGCAAGCTTTATCTATTGAATCCTATACATTTAACTTTCTAAACAGACCAAAGTAATTCTTTTCCCTAATTTTTAGCTTTCCTTTCTCTCTTGCAGATGGAGCAGGGATTCTCCACGCAATAATCAATTCTTCCCTTTACAAAACCTAACCTACACATATATCACCAAAAATCAACCTATTCAATTCTAAATTGTGACTGAATAACACTAACTACATCTTCTTTTATTTTTCTCACGTACGGAAGAGAAAAAACGGAGGTAAAATAAAAGAGAAAGGAAGAGAAAACAGTGGTACCTTAGCGTCGTAAATTCGATTACTATGATAGGCAAGGACCTTCTGTCCTTCAAAAAAAGGGCCGGAGTCGGACGGAGGACATTCGTCGCCGTCGCCGTCGCCGTCGTTGTTGTCGTCGACGTCGGTGTCTGTCTTGGTCTCGTCAGTCTCGGTGGCAGAATCGTCAGTAAGCTCAGCTTTGGAGCTGCCCATTTTGGATGATTGAGCTAGGGTTTTGTCTGTTAGGTTTAAAGTGACCACTGCGAGCGAATACTGTGGCGGTTCTTCTACGTTACTGTGATGGATGGAAATTCCGGTTAGGCCCGGTATAAGTGTATAACTGAAAAGGGGTTTTATTCAAATAAGGTTTATAAAACTGCGCTAACTCCTGCCACGTGGCATTAGTCTTGAGTTGGGCCCATGTTCTAAAATACATGAGCTCATGGAAACAAATCCATGAATCAAACGCAGCCCAAGAAGAAGTGGCCTACATCTTAAGGTAGCTACGTCGACCTCATATTTTTGGCCACAAACATGAGTCCACTACGATAAACAGTTACAAAAATTGCTAAAGGAAAAGAATATGAGTAATTTTAAAATTTATCATGGGATAATTTTGAAAATTTACATTTTTTTTTTTTTTTAATGATTTTGTACTGTTATTTTTATAACCGTGCGTAGCATTTTCCTTTGGACTTAGTCCTGCACTAAAAATCCTAATAAGTACTCACACATTCTTTATTAAATTTTTTAAAGCAACTCCAATGGTGGGTTTATACGTGGATTCAGATTCAATTTTTGAGTCCAAATGCTAAATTCCTTTCTCTAACGATGGGTTTAAAAGCAGATTCAAAATAACTTGAATCTAAAAAATTTGCTAAATTTGAATTCAAGTTTAGATGGATTCATTTTTCTCCAAGACACATTATACACGCAAATTTCGTGTCCTGAAAATTAAATGAACAAAAAAAAATTGGAGAAATATAAAACTGTATTGATTTATAAAATATATGATGGGTACATTTTTCTGTGGGTATATTCTTTAAAATAAAAGAATAAAATCCTATGATTAATTCTGCTTTGATGGCTCGACGATCCAAGGGCCAAGATAGCTTGATGTTGAATCAGGCAATGGCTTGATGTTGTTGATGTTGATTCAAGGACTAGAATAGCTTGTTCTTGAATCTAGCTTTGGCTCGATATTGATCCAAGGGCAATGAATGCTTGATTTTGAATCAAACAAGTTTTCATGGCTTGATTTCATTTAAAGGCAACGATCGCTTGTTCTTGAATCAAACATGTTTTCTTGGCTCGATTTGATTCAAGAGCGATGAGTTTGATTTTAAATCGGACTTCGGTGGTAGAAGATTTGACACTTGTATCTCATGGTTGATAAATCTTTCCAATATTGAAAAAAACTTGAAGGTCTGGAGTTTGGCAGAGCTTCGGCTTTCTGGTTGAAGGTCTGGAGTTTGGCAGCACTTCAATACTCTGAAAAAGTCCACTTTTCTTGAATGAAAGCCTCCTATTTATAAAGGAGTTGATGCCCATCTTCAAGGGATCTTGGCCAATTAGAAAATAATTATTTTCTAATTAATTTAATGTAAAGATAAGTAGAAGATTTATCTTTTTTGGTGATGATGTGGCCTCCTATGTGTTAACACATGCCATTCAGCATAAACCCCCATTAGCTTTGATGAACTACCCTTACTTGTGGAACTTGCTAGTCTTAAATTTGAATTGTTGACTAGTTAAAAGTTAGATCGTTGACCAATCGAATAGTGATTTGCACTCCAATAAATTTTTGGCGTCTATACACATAAAAGTCCCTATAAACTTGTGCATAGATTAGGATATAGAGAGAGGAGCCAAAAAAATAATGGATCTACCACCATTGGAGCACTTGGATCTAAATTACTATTTATTTCACTGTAACAAATTTAAAAAATGGATTTGAATCCAAAAAAAAAAATAGATTGAATCGTTAGAGTTGCTCTTAAGCATACACTCAACTTTGATCAAATGAAGCTTAGAGGTCCTTTAGTTAATTCACTTTGACTGTTTTAAAAGCTTATGACTCCTTATGGCACAGGCTTTGTTTCTTCTCAATCTCCATTGCGATGATTGAAAACATTTTTTTTTTCCAAGGAGAAATATCCCAACTTTTGATTAGGTTAGTCCCCTTCAACCGATCCTAACTATTTAACTATAATACAAGTTTTATCATCTATTTATACTATCTATAAAGCCAGAAGGAGGCCTTGGCATGGCCACTTTTTTTTCCGTAAAATGCCCCTAAATAAAACATAAAATTGAGGTTATTTTGGTCAATTAAAACAAATGCCCACATCCCACTATCTACGGAATTTGAAAGTTAAACGTGCAGCAGTTATTATTCCCAACTTCCATCTTCATCTCTTCCAAATCAAATGTACTATTGTTGTTTTATCTGTGCTTTCAGAAGGGGTATCTACTCTCTCTCTCTATCTCTATCATACACAAAACCTCTTCGACAGGTCACCTCTACTTATTTCAATCCATTTTCCATTATTTTTTTCTCCTTTACCCTACGTTTGATTCATCAGAAACGTAAGTTTATTTCTTTATTTCTTTATTTCTTTATTTTTTGTTTTCCTGCATTTTTCTTACCAACCAAACAGAGCAGGAATGAGTGGCCGTTTTGAAAGAGAAAAGGGATTCAAGTGGAACAACAACCCCTCCCCGTGTTATGGTAAGTATTCTTTACGTGAGAAAGGATTTGATTATAATATGGCGTTCATATTACCTATTATATACAGTTTCAGGATTTGATTATAACATGACATTCAATTGAATTGAGAGAACAGAGAAAGCAAGACCTTCGAAGGCTTTTTTTTTTTTT
>JAESVK010000101.1:1820576-1840076 GCA_017140935.1 Hamamelis virginiana
ATATATATATATATATATATATATATATATATATATATATATATATATATATATATATATATAGACTTGAACCATTAAGGTCCGAACCTTAAATTAATTTGGGGTCCACTCACCATTTCTCACACAGTCGATGGTATTTTGAAAAAACAACCCTTTGGATTAGATCATCTTCTTATGTATGTTATACCTGTAAAAAAATTACAGTGATCCAACAATCGGTTTTCAAAATACAGTCCGCGAAATACTCTAACAGTATTTACCATTGGATGCAATAACAACTGTTTAATAGTCAGTATCTTGAAAACCGACCGTTGGATCATAATGATTTTTGGCAAACATGACATACATTAGAAGATTATCTAATCCAACGGTCGGTTTTTCAAAATACCAATCCCAGTGAAAAGTGGACCTTAAATTAAGCTTAAGTTACCTGACCTTAATGGATCATCTCTCTCTCTCTCTCTCTCTCTCTCTCTCTCTATACACACACACACACACACACACACACAAGAATGCTAGTATCAGGTGTACTTGATGCACGTTGCATCAAGCGACATGCTTTAGAGCCACTTCCATGATGTATTTTGAAAAACTAACCGTTGGATTAGCTGCACCTCTTATGTATGTCATCCCTGCCAAAAATCATAGTGATCCGACGATCGGCTTCTGAAATAACCGCTTGTGAAAAAATGGTGACGTTTTGAAGAACAAAAAAAGTTACAATTTTTGGCAATGAAATTTTTTCAAAAACCGACCATTGGATCACTGTGATTTTTGGCAGACATGACATAAATAAGTGGGGTATCTAATCCAACGGTCAGTTTTTCAAAATTCAACATGGAAGCGGCTATAAAGCAGGTCACCTTATGCAAGTTGCTATAAAGTGGGTCACCATAGGTGCACCTAATTGTAGCATCCCTATATATATATATATATAGAGAGAGAGAGAGAGAGAGAGAGCTTATGATCTAGTCAGCAAACACCGACTTAGTCTAAGTCAGCAAACACTTAAGTGGCCGTTAGATCACTCAAGTGGCCTAGATCATCACTTAAATGGCCAAGATCTAATGGCCACTTAAGTGTTTGCTGACTTAGGCTAAGTCAGCAAATGTTGACTTGATCGTTTCACTATATATATATAAGTAATGATTTAGTCAACTAATGCAAACTTAGATCTAAGTCAGTTAAGCATTTATGGGCATTGGATATCTCATCAGTTAAAAAAGCCTCCATTCATGAGATGATCCAACGGCCATAAGTCTTAGCTGACTTAGATCTAAGTCAGTATTAACTGACTATATATATACAGCTTTTACACCTGGGGGTTCAAAGACTCGTAGCCACTAGGGTCGCACTAAACAAGTATTTATATGCTTCCAACCACACAAATAGCTTAGAAGGTACAATCTCCATCCAATCAAATACAACAATACCAACATAACAAATAATTTATACAATTATTGGAAAGATAAGAAGAATATATAGATAGGTGATATACCAGGGCTGGGTAGACATATAGCCACTAGGGTTGCACTATGCTAGCAATGTGGGTCTTTGTCCAACCTTTAAGTAGCCAAACTAGTGAAATATTTCTAAAGACCCCATACAATCATAACCAATAATGTCATTAAAATGTATTTATTTATAAATAATTATAACCATATTACTCTTTTATAAAACGTGTTACCTACCTTTGTCATACGTGTAACACCAATGAAATATGTATATAAACCATTGACCATGTTGTGTTGTCACATATTATCCCGTATGTAGTTCATTAGCTCTACTCGCACTTCATCGATCATCTCTCTCCCATAGCATTCATCATTGTCAAACTGCAAGTATTGTGAAATATGCATGGAATCAAATATTAATAAATTTAAATTGAATTATATTTCCTGAAAATAGATGTACTATCTCACCACTTGAGCAGGATGGGTTTCATGTGAAAGAATTACATCCTTCATGTACCTCAATACGTAATATCCACATTCAACAGCCCCGGGTTGTATAGGGCACTACATACACAAGTCGTTATCATAACAAAGCACGAGCGCACAATAAACTAGAACTTGTAGATAATTGATTGGATAACTTAATTACCAAGACTTTCTCAAATGTTGCCTTCTTTTTGTTTGATGTGAACTTAAAGCTGTAGTCTAAATTTTTACATGCACTGCATAAAGAGTACGATAATTACCAACCACCACAATTCAAAATGTATGAAAAATTAAATAGGTGAGGGGAGTAGAAATTAAACTCACTATGATACAATGTCGATAACGTTTCCATCCACTTCATTGCCGAGTGGATCAAAATATAGAGTGTGCCGATGCAATGGGTCAATGATAGCTAGCACCCAATGAAATCTGTAACAAATGGAACAAAACATAGCTATTATAAATGTAAATTAAGAGCTTGTGAAAGATGCAAGTCAAGATACCAGGAAAACCTACCCAATGTTAAAGGGATAGAAAAATAACTGCCCCTGCTCTGCAGTTTCTAGAGTGTCAAACAACTGATCTACATTATCATTTCCAGTATGTCCTTTGGCTCCGGCAGGAACAGCAAATCTGAAAGTATGATCCACTCCTAACTCCTTTACCTTTTTATTGAGAGCACTAATAAAATACATATAAACCATTTTATGTTATAATCCAAGTAAGATTTTTAGTCGATCAGCTATCTTTGTAAATACAAGTAAAATGGGTGACAGATTTGTTTTACTAACCACATGTACAGCTTCATTATCGTGACTCCTATTTCTTTAAAATTTATCAAATCCATCAGCTCATCTCTGAAAACAAGAATCTCAGAGGCCGGGGTATATAATGGATCATCAGACCCAAATAACTCCTGATCTACCGCAACATATATTGGCGCAGATGGGGCCGGCTTTGTTGCTCTATCAACCAGCTTTGCAAAATTTTTCACCACAATCTCAAAGTCCCCTTGTTTGGTAGGTGCCTTTAAATGTCCCTTAAGAAAAAAATATAAACACAAATTCAACTTAAGTATAGTGACATTCACACGAGTAAAATTCACATTAAAAACAAAATAATATTGATATATAATCCCAGGTTAAGCTGTACCATGGAAGTATTTAGGAGAACTAGATGCTTGGGCCAGGACACGAATCCTCCGACTGCCTCTACAAGAGTAATTGCGTCTGGAGTAGGTATTGGAAGAAGTTCACTTCCATACTCTGCTTTCTCTAGAGATTTGACCGAAATGCGGGCATTTCCTTCACCCAATAAGGATCCATGTAGGAGGCTGGAACCCCCTACATCATGCAAATAACCCTGTGCAACTACTCGGTCGATCGATCCCAAGGCCAATCGACATACGCGGGGTTTTGTCTGTCCGCCCATCATTTGGTAATATTAGTTGCAATGATATCAACAATCCTTATAAAACTAATATAACACAGTATCCCAAAAATAACACTGGCCATTACCTTATCATCCAGTGGCATAGGAGGCGCATGATTGGTTAGGACCACAACTGGCTTGCCTTTATCCTTCTCCAAATGTCTCTACACCAACCAACTTCAATGTGTCAAACATCATAAATCTATCGGAACAAGTTGCAGAATAATAAAAAATACTTTTATTTAACAAAGCAATACCTTATTCAGCGGTGGCCTAGGTGGTGAAGGATTGGTTTCGACCACCGCTTGCTTCTCCTTCCCCTTTTGTATATCCGTCTGCAACAAACATATTAAGAAAAATGTTAAATTCAACAAATAGCAATATTGTATAATCAAACCCATGAAGTATATCTACTACAAGATGGAAAAAAATAAATAAATAAAAATATACAATGACTACCGTTGGTGATGCCGGCCTATGCAATGAAGGGGACAGTTGCGGCGATTCTAACCCAACAATACTACCTCTAGCACTGGTTGATCCCATTTTCTCTGCATTGGGAGATGTTGAAGGGCAAAAGGGTGTAACTTGGCTCCCAAGCCGCTGAACTTCTGAGGTAAGTGTCATTATGTACTTCTTCATTTCCATCATTTCTTTCATTGCAGCTTGGAAAGATGCACTAGAAGGACGAGGGGTCTGAAAGTACCTCGTCGGAGTGACCAAATAACCAACACCCCGTACTCGACCACAATGTTCTTGCGTACCCAGCGCCTGCGTAAGCACGTCATTACTTCCCTCCACGGTCAAACTCCCTTCTTCAACTAGCTGGGACAACTCATCCTACAACATTCATTTTAAATCAGTCCACGTATGCACGAGCATCATATATATAAGTTATTTGAAACAACTTTCAAGAATTGTAACTCACAATTTTTTCTGCTTTTTCTCTCACACGCTCATTAACATATACACCATCCTTTTGACGTGCCACCTTCCATAAAGTGTGTCTTTCAATGGGCTCGTTTGTATTTCCCTCACATTGCTGCACGAACAAGTATGAATTAATTCAGAAACTCATAGTATTAACAATTCATATGCGCAATACAGAACCACAAAATATATGAACTGTATTAGATTTCGTCACCAATTCTTCTTCCAAACCAGCATATCCCTTTCTAGATAGTCTATGCGGATAAACATTTTTACTTTGAGTTTCCTGTGCCTTTTTGCGCACTTCCTACAGAATTTGTAGAAATGTTAGTTATACCTCAAAAGAAAATAAGTAATATAATATAAATTTTCAAACAATAACCGCATAATATAAATTTTCAAACAATAAGCAGGGTCTACTATCTACCGCCCAAGATTTACTGGTTCGCTGTGCAACGAAATCAGTCCACTGTTCAAGAGTAATTGTCGAATATCCAGCTGGTGGGTCACGTATCTTCTCAAGATTATCGAGATTTGGTAAAATAAATCTCTTATGCATATCGTGCTTGAAACCACGAAAACGGTTGCCAACTTTATCTAAAACCCTTGCCTTCCAATTCGTTGTCTTCTTACACTCATAATTCGCCTAAAAAGGGATGGCAAAAAAACAAAAAAAAATGGCAATCACATTATAACAATTGTACAAAGTATAACAATTGTACAAAGTATAGATCACTATTCTTTATAAATTACCTCTATCACTTCCAGCATCTCCTCTTTCACACTCTGGGGCACCTTTTTCCACGTACGGCAATTGATTGGGGCATATAAACGACAGAGCTTGCCACAATCAGTGGCTGTCAATTTCCTCGATTTCCCTGTGGGTTGACCTTTCTGGTTGAACTCGAGTTCATGTTTGTATTCCTTGCCTTTACCTTTAGCTCCGATTGTGAGGTTTGTTGGCCCCCTCTTACCCCTTTTTCTTTTACCTGTAAGCAGGGAGCTCCCATCCTCCTCGCCTATAGAGGCACTGCTTGGATCCATGGTGCCTGTTTGGAATAAAGATATATATATAAACACACAAAAAAAATATTTAAAAAAAAAAGGGGGTAACAAAACCATGCCAACACAAAACTATTATCCTAATAGTATTCAATGCAAATAAAATTTGTAAAATTAGAAAAATTGGTATCCCCCCCTCCCCCCCTCAACCAAAAAAAAAAAGAAACAAAACAAAACAAAAATGATTAAAAAGTTCATGTTTGTATTTCTTGCCATTGCCTTTCGCTCCGATTGTGAGGTCTGTTGGCCCACTATTAGCCTTTTTTTTGTCGGCTACGAGTGGGGAGCTCACATCCTCCTCACCTACAGAGGCACTGTTTGGATCCATGGTGCCTGTTTGGAATAAAAAATATATATAAAATTAAAAACAAACAATAATAATACTAACAAAAACCATGGCAACACAAAACCGTTATGCCAACAATATTTAATCCTAATAAAATTTGTAAAATTAGAAAACTTGATATCCCAAAAAAGAAAAAGAAAAAAGATTAACAAGTTCATGCTTGTATTTCTTGCCCTTGCCTTTTGCTCTGATTGCAAGATCTGTTAGCCCTCTCTTAGCCATTTTTTTGTTAGCTACAAGTGGGGAGCTCTCATTCTCCTCGACTATAGATTCACTATTTGGATCCATTGTGCCTGTTTGGAATAAAATATCTATATATATAAATAAAATAAAAAAATAATAAGAGTAACAAGTTCATGTTTGTATTTCTTGCCCTTGACTTTTGCTCCATTTGTGAGGTTTGTTGGCCCCCTCTTAGCCTTTCTTTTTTTTCCTTCTTTTTTTGGTTGAATCTTAGCCTTTCTTTTGTTAGCTGTAACTAGGGAGTTTCCATCCTCCTTGCCTATAGAGGCAGTGTTTGGATCCATGGTGCCTGTTTGGATTAAAACAAAAAATATAAAAATAAAAACAAAAAAATAAGAGTAACAAAAACCACGCGAACACAAAACTGTTGTCCCAATAATATTCAATGCCAATAAAATTTGTAAAATTAGAAAAATTGGTATCCAAAAAGAAAAAAAATTCAACAAGTACATGTTTTGTATTTCTTGCCCTTGCTTTTTGCTTCAATTGTGAGGTGTGTTGGCCCCCTCTTAGCCTTTTTTTGGTTAGCTATAAGTGGGGTGCTCCCATCCTCGCCTATAAAGGCACTGTTTGGATCCATGGTGCCTGTTTGGAATAAAAATATATAGATATAAAAATAAAAAAAAATAAGAATAAGAGTAACAAAAGCCATGCCAACACAAAACTGTTATCCTAATAATATTCAATGCCAATCAAATTTGCAAAATTTAAAAAATTGGTATCCCAAAAAATAAATAAATAAATTAACAAGTTCGTGTTTGTATTTCTTGCCTTTGCCATTCGTAGTAATTGTGAGGTTTGTTGGCCCCCTCTTAGCCTTTTTTGTGTTAGCTGTAAGTGGGGAACTCGCATCCTCGACTATAGGGGCACTGTTTGGATCCATGGTGCCTCCTGTTTGGAATATATATATATATATATATAAGAAAAATAATAATAAGACTAACCATGCCAACATAAAACTGTTATCCCAATAATATTCAATGCCAAGAGAATTTGTAAAATTAGAAAAACTGGTTAAAAATTTCATGTTTGTATTTCTTGCCCTTGTCTTTTGTTCCAATTGTGAGGTTTGTTGGCCCCCTCTTAGCATTTTTTGTGTGAGTTGTAAGTGGGGTGCTCCCATCGTCCTCGCCTATAGAGGCACTGTTTGGATCCATGGTGCTTTTTTGGAATAAAACATATTTAAATAAGAGTAACAAAAACCATGCCAACACAAAACTGTTATCCCAATCATATTCAACACCAATAGAATTTGTAACATTAGAAAAATTGGTATCTCATTAATAAATAATTAATAAGAGAGAAAGAAAGAAAGAACGAAAGAAAAGCTCCAAAGATTAACCAGAGAGTTGGTTATTTTAGTCATTCCACATCTAACATTTGAACCAAATATACACCAGAGAAAAAATTCAGCTATTTTATTTTATTTTTTATAATCATCTAAAAGCTCCTTTATCTTAGAAAATTATGTAATTACATCATTTTTTTTTTTTTTTAACAAATTTAATTTCTTATACAATCAATATTAAAATTAAATTTGTCTCGGAAACATAAAAAATTTGCCAAAGTCTAACCTAAGATTTTATCAAACTAACTATCAGTTGATGCAATTAAAAATCAGACAACATTTTTTTACCAAAAAATTGCATCTATCAATTCCTAACATGATATATCATATGAGAACAAAAAAATAAATACCAATCAAATAGGTAAAAAAAAAAATTACAAAAATTACAAATCAAAACCAACATCTTACTGCAGATGTTCACCACAAAAATTTTTCCACAGCAACTTCAATCAAACAGATAAAAAATTAATAGTAATAATAATAAATAAATAAATAAAAACCCCAACCTGAACTCTGATGAGGACTTCGAAGAACGAAGGTGAGACGAGAGATCTGAGGGTGATTGAGAAGGGCTTCCCTACCAATTCCTCCTACCTCTTGTTCTCTTGGTACGTTCCTGCCATAGAGCTACAAATGAGACAAAAATCAAGAGATCTCAATCGAGAGAGAGAGAGAGAGAGAGAGAGAGAGAGAGAGATGGATTGCGTAGAGATCCAGTTAGCTTGAGAGCGAAGCTAGAGTTGCCGTGCCATGAGACCGTTCGTTGGAAGCTAGCTTGAGAGATCGAGTATTTCGCGTGAGAGGATGAGACTAAAGTAGCTATGGTTTTGACAAAGCAAGAGGTTGATAGAGAGAGAAGCGATTGATATCAAATGAGTTGACTTTTCATCTAAACCTATACCTAAAATGGTAACATAAGGCCAAAAGGACATCAAATAATGCATAGAACATGAACTAGTATTTAATTATGGTACTACACTGTCGTTGTTCATATGATATCTACGACGCTTTTTAAAAACTCTCATTAAAAGTATTAAACGACAACAGATTTTTTAAACTGTCATAAAATGTCTCAAAACAACGACGGTTATTAGGAACTATAGTCTTTTAACCTATTTTAAGGACAGTTTTTAAAAACTGCCGTTGATTCGAGAATAAAGGGTAATCTTTGCCACTTCTCCTTGTAGTGTGTCTTCCTTCCCTTAACCCTCCCAACCCTAATGAAAGAGGAATTCAAACTCAAGTCTTTAGTACAACCACCAAAAGACTATACCAAATGACTAGTCAACACCTTCTCCCCTAACAAAAAATTTACAAATAGCCACTATCACCTCAGCCTAATTGGTTGAGATTATAATATCTAGGAGTCAAGTTTTAAGATCAAGTATTGGCGTCAATCACCATCAGGAAAAAAAATATAAATAGATAAAATCCTTAATTTTTTATTTTTGGTAAACAGATAGTATATATATCATAATTAAAGATATTACTTGTGGAACATTCACATCTCCATGTTGGCACATTTGTTCAATGCGCATTTATATATATATATATAGATATTGCTAGTAGCGGGGACAAACATTACATCAATAACCATGGAATGGGCAATGACACTCAACCATCCCGACACAATTAAGAAGGCCAAAGCCAACATAGACACCAATGTTGGACATGAACACTTGCTGAAAGAACAAGATCTCCCAAAGTTGAATTTCCTAAAGAATGTAATTAATGATGCCATAGGATTATATCCACTTGTCCCACTTCTAGTGCCACATGAAGCATCCGTGGACTGCACAGTTGGTAGGTTCGATGTGCCACGTGGAACAATGTTAATGGTCAATGCATGGGCCATTCATAGAGACCCTAAACTATGGGTGAACCGAACAAAGTTTATGCTGGAGAGGTTTGATCATAAAGGTTTGAGTGGTGAATAAAGATCATAAAATTTGATTCCATTTAGTTTTAGAAGGTGAGGATGTCCTTGGAATGCCCTAGCTAATTGGGTTAATGGATTGGCATTAGGGTCCTCAATTCAGGCTTTTGACTAGAAGAGGGTTGATGATGAGGAAGTGGACATGGTTGAGGGTTCAGACCTCATTATACCTAAAGCAACACCCATGGAGGCTATTGAGCTTTGTCCTAGCCATAGGTTAAACCTATAGTTCGGCCCAAAGTATGTTAAAGTTTTACATGGTTTATGTGTGTTTAATGTTTATATCGTACATATACACTTCTGTTCCTGATAAGGATGTCTTGATATAATTTATATTGGCTTATTTAATTCTAATCTTTGAAACAGATCCAACTTAATCCTAACCTTCAAGTAATCCTTTAATACTTACCGTTGGATTATTTCAAAGATTGAAATAAAGTGAAATAATATAAATTATATCAAGACACCCTTATAATAAAATAACTTATAATAAAATAACTCATATATTACATGTACAAATTAAGTTAGAATTGGTATAGAAAGTGACACTAGATTACTAGAACCTGTTCTAATATGTCAACCATCTAAGCCACACTAACTTCCTTGCCTTATAATATGCATAGACATTGCTAATGACAGGCATAGACACTTCACCCATGACGATAAAGTGAGTTATTTCACTTCTGCTCAACCATCTTACCATATTAAAAAAAGCCAGAGCCGAGCTGGACAATTACGTAGGCCAAGACCGTCCGGTGGGCTAACTAGATCTTCCCAACGTGCATTACCTCCAAAGCATCGTCAACGAAACCCTTCGACATCGATGTGCCACAAGGCATACCAGTATGAGGAGCCTAAAAGTTTCAAACCAGTGAATAGTATAAGTTGATACCGTTTGGGTTTGGAAAGAGGGTGTGCCCAATAGGGTGGTAGGATTGGCTTTGGTGTCATTGATTCCGCATTTTTACATGGCAGAAGGGAAAGGACTAACTATGCCTAAAGCTAAGCCATTAGAGGCTTTATGTATAGCATGTCCACCATGATTAATGTTCTCTCAAAGTTAGGAGTAATGTTTGATTACTCTTAATTTTGTTCAATCACTACTTACCACAAAAATTGTTTAGTTATGATTGGTGTGTCATGATTGTTGTTTTCCTTTACCCTTTTGAATTTTGATTGTCTTAATACACTTTTGTAAGTTAAACTTTCCTGATTACATTGATCAGTTTATAAAATTTATTAAAAAATAAGAAACAAAGAAGAATGTGGATCACCAAAATATGGTACGTTAATCTGTTTAAATGGTAGTTAGCAGGGGCACGCCATCAGTTATTTCGCTCAAGAAAATCCCAATCCACAACTTTTGGGTCTTTTTTTTTTAAAGAATAAATTATTTTCATTTTTTAATTATTTTTATTTGAAGAAGAAAGCTATAAATAAGTTCATTCACTTCTTTCACTTGTTGATGTGTCAATACTAATTTTAAAAAATAATAAAAATTTGAACCTCTTTGGAATTTAAAGGAGAACGAATTTGGCAATCTTTTAAATATACCAAATAGTACCCTTTTAATTTTTGCAATTCGTGTTAAATATATTGTGCTCCAATTCAGATATTATTCTATATAGAATGTTGCCATATGCCCATATTCACATTAATTTTTTTTTTTTTTAATTGCACATAGATTTATGCATAAACTTGTATTAATTTATATAACATGGACATAGATAGATAAAAAAAACATGTACAAGTTACAAGTTACAACTAATCCAACACTATATAATATTTTACTAATAACTCGGTTGTATAACAGATAAGAAAACATATTAAGTAAAATCATTAAAATAAACATTATAATAGTCATATTATTGGCAAAATACTGTCTTTTTTAATTAAGTACATGAAACACTCAGCTTCGTGTGAGCTAGAGTCCAAGCTCACATCAGAAAAACAGCAGTGTGATGAATGGTATATATACAGTGAAACAGTGAAACTTAATAATTAATAATAAGCTATAATATTATACAAAGAGAACAGACATGCTAACATTCTTGTCAAAATAACCTTCTAAAAAATAATATTTACTATTATTCAAAAGAATACTTTTTTTAAAATAAAATGATATATATATATATATATACACACACACACACACAGAGGTGCTAGTATGAGGTGCACCTGACGCAAAGTTGCATCATGTGACCTCCATAGGGGCAATTGCAAACAAATTTTGAAAGAACGGACTTTTTTGTTCTTCAAAATTTCACCTTTTTTCATAGTCGATATTTTCAGAAACCGACCATTAAATCACTGTGATTTTTTTTAAATCAGCTCTACAGTACCCCTTATACTGGCACCTTAGTGTGTGTGCGTGACTGTGTATATACACTAGCGCCTTATACTAGCACCTCCGTGCACCTTATACAACCCTTGAAGAGACCAAGAAAAATTATAATTTAAAAATTAACAGAAGAGCAATAATGCTGAAATGTTTGTCAAAGAAATTACCGAAACATAATCTAATATAAAAAGTTATATACTATTCTAAATAAGGTTGGGTTTAAATTGGTTACTAGAGTTTATTTTCTTCACAAAAATAATGTTTCTGTTTTTTCCGAAACATAGTTAAAGATAAAGGTAAACATTTGATTACAAACAATCCATTATTTTAGTACATACTACATTGAGGATTTGAAGTTGTTTTGCTGGTTTGACACTTTCATGATGAGGGTTTTTAAATGTTTCAAACTTAACAAGAGCCCATAGAAATATTTGGGGGAAAAGCTAAGCCTTCACTGTTTTTATTTTATTTCATTTTATTTTTATATTTTTAGCCTTATAGAGTTTAATGATTCTTTAACAATATAAGTGAAACAAAAGAAAAGATTGAATGTTAAGCTTAGAGATTCAGAAAGTCAATGAGCCATTTGGTGAAAGAAATACATGTAAGGTATTTTAGTCATTTGCAAGTAAAACAAGGGGCCTATGTCAAAATTTCTATACAAAAACTCCAGCAAGACGAAACTATATGATTTTTCATTTCTTCTTTTCGTAAAATAAATCCAACAATAAACAAGAATAACTTAAAAATAGCATGCACGAGCAGGAAAAGAACCAAATATGGCAAAATGACAGGATGAATAGCACACAAACTTACATGCCATTCTTTAAACTGTCATTGAAATACTTATTCAATATGTCATCTACATTTGGCTCATGCAGAAGTTTAACAAGCTGCAAGAAAGGATTGTCCATACAAGTCAAATACTTAAAAATCAGTTGCTGACAGCACAAAGAGATAAACCTTAAATATACCATAAATGGACATGGAAATTACACATAGATGAATTAAATAGTTGATCTTTCTAAATCATTTATGTTATTTGAGATAAAAAGAATTGTATTCAAGTTAATTACATTGAAATAGGATACAAATATTTATACAAAACAAAGAAACTATCTAAGGAAACTCTACAATTAGGAAACCTTAATTTAAGCTAATTAGACAGCTATATAAAGCAGTAGGTATATTCTGTAACGTAACACTCCCCCTCAAGTTGAAGCATAGATATTGATCATGCCCAACTTGTTACAAAGATAATCAACCCGAACCCCATTTAGAGCTTTTGTGAAGATGTCACCTAATTGTTCTCCAATATTCACATATCCTGTAGAAATCAAACCTTGCTGAATTTTCTCACGGACAAAATGACAATCAATTTCAATGTGCTTCGTTCGCTCATGAAACACAGGATTAGATGCAATATGAAGGGCAGCTTGGTTATCACACCACAATTTTGCTGGTAATGAAGTTTTAAGACCCACTTCATTCAAGAGTTGATATATCCACATTATCTCACTCACAGACTGTGCCATAGCCCTATATTCTGATTCAGCACTTGATCGTGACACAACATTCTACTTCTTACTTTTCCATGAGACCAGATTTCCTCCAACAAAAACACAATAGCCTGATGTGGATCTTCTATCCACTTTGGAACCTGCCCAATCTGCATCTGAGAAACATTCAATGTGAGTGTGTCCATGATTTGTATATAGGATACCACGTCCAGGTGCTCCTTTCAAGTAACACAAAATCTGTTCTAATGCTGCCCAATGATGAACTGTTGGAGATGACATGAACTGACTAACAATACTGACAAAATATGCAATATCTGGACGAGTCACGGTAAGGTAATTCAGCTTTCCAACCAACCTTCGATATTTCTCAGGATCTTCAAATAGTTCCCCATCTCCTGTGAGGTGCATGTTCGGAGTCATTGGAGCACTACAAGGCTTTGCTCCCAATTTTCCTGTCTCAGTTAATAAGTCAATGACATATTTTCTCTGAGAGAGAAAGATACCCCTTTTACTCCTTGTGACTTCAACACCCAAGAAATACTTTAGCATCCCCAAGTCCTTCGTGTGAAACTGAGTATGAAGGCAAGACTTAAGGGATGAGATCCCTGTAGTATCACTTCCAGTAATAACAATGTCATCCACATACACAACTAAAAGAATGATACCGGCTTCTGATTGTTTGTAAAACACAGAATGGTCAGACTTAGATTTTATCATCCCAAACTTTTCAATAGCCTGACTAAATTTTCCAAACCAAGCACGAGGACTCTGTTTCAAACCATACAGAGACTTTCGAAGATGACAGACTCCCCCAGACTCCCCCTGAGCAACAAAACCAGGAGGTTGCTCCATATACACCTCCTCTTGAAGATCACCATGAAGAAAAGCATTCTTGATATCGAGTTGATGCAAAGGCCAATGGTGAGTAGCTGCCATAGATATAAACAACCGAACAGATGTCAGTTTAGCAACAGGAGAAAAAGTATCAGAATAGTCCACTCCATAGGTTTGGGCATATCCCTTAGCGACAAGACGGGTTTCAATCGAGCAACTGACCCATCTGGATTGACCTTAACTGTGAACACCCACTTGCATCCTATAGCCCGTTTCCCGGAAGGTAAATCGACCAAGTTCCAAGTACCATTGTCATCTAAAGCATTCATTTCTTCGATCATTGCATGATGCCAACCAGGATGAGATATGGCTTCATGAACGGTTTTAGGAACAATAATAGAATCAAGAGATGCAATAAATGAACAAGAGGAAGACGACAAGCAGTTATAAGAAACAAAAGAGGAAATAGGATAAGTGCACTGGCGTTTACCTTTGCATAACGCAATAGGAAGATCATCGCTTGGGACATCATCACTCGGGACTGGATCTGATGACGAAGGAGCAGGGGCAGGACATGAATCAAGAGGTTTACGCCTGGAGTAAACTTGAAGAATAGGAGGCTTGATAGGAGCGAGTTCCGATACTGGTCCAGAGGATGTGATGGAATAGACTAACAAATCATCATCCTCCCCCTGATGTGCGGAAGGAGGAGAAGACGGAAAATAGGGTGTGTCTTCCATGAAGGTAACATCAATAGAGACAAGATATTTGTTAAGACTAGGACAATAACATCTATAACCTTTCTGAAGACGAGAATAACCAAGGAAGATACACTTCAAAGACTTGGGATCTAATTTGGTTACATGCGAACGAACATCTCGAACAAAACAAGTGCTACCAAATATCCGAGGATCAACAAGAAATAAAGACTTGTTGGGAAAAAGGATTTTGTAAGGAATCTCACCATAAAGAACAGATGAGGGCATGCGATTAATTAAAAAACATGTTGTAGAAACTGCATCGGCCCAAAAAGGTTTAGGAACATTCATTTGAAATAATAAGGCACGTGCAGTTTCAAGAAGGTGTCTGTTCTTTCGTTCTGCTACTCCATTTTGAGATGGAGTATCAACACAAGAAGTCTCATGAAGCATGCCATTCTGAGCCATATAAGTTTGAAACAAAGTTTTCGTATATTCTTTGGCATTATCACTTCGCAAAGTACGAATCGAAACATTAAATTGAGTTTTAATTTCAGCACAAAATGCACAAAAAATTGAAAACAACTCAGAACGACTTTTCATTAAATATAACCAAGTTACACAAGAATAATCATCCACAAAAGTAACAAAGTACTTAAAACCAGGTTTAGACACAATAGGACAAGGACCCCAAACATCATAATGAACTAATTCAAAAGGAACACTAGCTCGTTTATTGACTCTTGGACTCGAACTAAGACGATGGTGTTTGGCAAACTGACACGACTCACAATTTAATGAAGACACCTGACGAAACTGTGGACAAAGCTTCTTGAGCAAAGGAAGAGATGGATGACCCAGCCGACAATGAGCCTCGAAGGGAGATGTAACATCAGAACAAGCAACAGATTGAGGTATTGGTGTGTCAAGAATGTAGAGGCCTCCAAACTCATGTCCTTTACCAATAATCTTCTTCGTCATAAGATCCTGAAATAAGCAATGATCAGGAAAGAATGAGATGCAACAGTTAAGATTGCGAGTAAGCTGGCTTACAGATATCAAATTAAAAGATAAATTAGGTAAATGTAAGACAGATGACAGAGGAAGCAGAGGGGTAGGAGTAATCGTGCCAGACCCACGAACACAAGATAGTGACCCATCAGCTAAAGTAACAGTAGAAGTGGAAGGGTGCGACTTAAACATAGAAAAAAGATTAGAATTACCTGTCATGTGATCTGTGGCACCAGAATCAATGACCCATTTGGAGGATGAGGAAAGAAGACACGCATTTGATTTACCTGAATCAGCAATGGCAGTGATAGAAGGAGATGAAGACTTTAGTGATTCTTGATACTGTGAGAACTTGGCAAATTCATCTGCAGAGATAAGAACTGATTTTTCTGAATTATCATTAGAAGATGCGACGTGGGCCGAATGAGCTCTCTGATTCTTATACTGAAGCTTTCTACATTCATGCTTCATATGGCCAGGCTTGTGACAATAATTACAGACAATTCCTCCAGAGTTCTGTGGCCGAGTGTCAAACCCTTGTGAACTTCCTCCTTTGTTTCCACGCTGATTGGTTGGTCGTCCAGGCTCATAATTATTATTTCGACTCACTAAAGCACCACTGAGTTGAACCGGTGGAGTACCTTCTGTGCGGAGTACTCGACTAAAAACTTCATGTAAAGAGGAGATCTTAGAATCAGAAAGAACCTGTGACTTAGCAGTCTCAAAGTCAGAAGAAAGGCCAGCAAGAAAACTCATGATAGCCATTTGCTCTCGTTGGTGTTGCTGAACCTTTACATCAGTGCTAAAAGGCAACAACATATTAAGCTCCTTATAAGTTTTCTTAAATGCCATAAAATAAGTCGTAAGGGACTGATCTTGTTTTTCTGCACGATAAAATGCTTTGCACACCTCATATATACGAGAAACGTTCCCTTTACCAGAATACAAGAAATCCAAATACTCCATCAGTTCTTTAACAAATTCACAGTGATTAATCAAGCCAATCACCATACTATCAATAGAGTTTCGAATCTGCAGGAATAAGCGAACATCTTCTCGGAGCCATGTCTGCTTCGAATCATCATTGGGAGGATCATCAGTCAAATGATTATCTTGGTCAATACTCCGAAGATAAAGTCGAACGGTCTTACTCCAATCCAAATAATTCGAGCCATTTAGCTTATGGTCCGTGATTTTAGACATCACGGGCACCATATCCGACACAACAACAGATTTTTTCTCAGCCATAACTCCTAAAAAGAGATATAAGGCAGCAAACACAAAGGCAAGACAACAACCACAAAGACAAAAACCAAGAATCTTCAACAAGGCAACAAGCACCACCCTTGACAAACACAAATCAGAACAGAACCACTGAAGAAAAAGAGAGGAACAACCGGAAGAGGAAACTGGTCAAACAGGGTGGCGCGTGGGGCTCACGCGCAGACACAAGCGGCGGCACGTGGGGCTCACGCGCGGGGCTTCTGGTCACAGGATTCCGGTCGAGTGCAGATCGGCGGCTGGTCGTCACTTATGGGCAGGCGGTGAGAACAGAAACCTCCTCCAAATAGGGTTTCCAAGAAATGGAACCCTCAAAGCTAGAAAAGAGATAGTGGCGCGTGGGGCTCACGCGCGGAGCTTCTGGTCACCGGACTCCGGTCGAGCGCCGGTCGGCGGCTGGTGGTCACTACTAGGTAGGCGGTGAGGACAAGTAATTACTCCAAATAGGGTTACCAAAGATTGGAACCCTAAAAACACAAAACCCTTGTTTATGCAAGAGACCCAAAAACAAAAAACCCTAATTTCGAAACCCTAATGCTCTGATACCATGTTATTTGAGATAAAAAGAATTGTATTCAAGTTAATTACATTGAAATAGGATACACATATTTATACAAAACAAAGAAACTATCTAAGGAAACTCTACAATTAGGAAACCTTAATTTAAGCTAATTAGACAGCTATATACAGCAGTAGGTATATTCTGTAACGTAACAATTTACAAAAGCAGTAATTACTAAAATGAGAAACCTCGCAAGTTATGCACGGATTGACCACTGAACTGAATAAAGCCCATCCCAGACACCTTACATCGCATATGACTCATACACAGGGCCATATCTTCACTTAAATCATACATCAATGGTTCTTCTATCACTACCTCAACACAATCCGACAAAATATAACTACCTTGCCCAGATGAGTAATATATTCAAAATCATCAACTAACTGCTTCTTTATTGTTGGAGGAATTAGGATGTTCACACACTTTCTCAAGCGTGCGGTGTACCCCTAAAAATTGACAAACCATAAACTTATTCTAAAAACCCAAAACTACTGATAGAAAACCTGTCAAAACCAAAAGAGCTGTTTTCAAAATAAATAAGCCAATGCAGATGGATACAAAAAATTCATGGGGGCCAAAAAAGTAGCATGCAAGGATGCAATAAGTCAACATGCATGGACGCAACAAGTCACCTCAGACAAATAAGCAACAGATAAGGACTACTGATAAAATCAAAAAATCAAAATCACACTAATTGATGTGTCTGCATTATTGCACGTAAATAATTCAGTATGCCAGTCTTGATATTACGAGAAAGCTTGATGAATTGGCAACCATAAAACAAAACCCAGTTTTTTGTTTTTTTTTTTTTTTTTTTTACACAAACAGCATTCTGTTTACCAGATGCCTAGGCGCACCCATGGTATTTCACTAGAACATGCTACACCATGATAGCAAATTTAGTCATTAAACAAAAATATTTTAGATAAATTAGCAAGAGTGTCAAATCCTAACTAATCTAGGATTTTATTTTAAAAGAAATGAGGTAAACACTATAACTCAATCCACCAGCCCTAAATATAACACCAATTGACCACATTAGTCCATGTCAGAAGGCATCACTACAATAACAGAGTTTAGATTGGGCAAAAAAATAAAATAAAAAAATTGTAACAACCAATTGGATCCCACTGCTAAAAAAAAAAAAAAAACGATCTCTACCAACTCATATAGGAAGTAACAAACTAAATGTGTGACGTCATTCTCCACAATATTTGCATGATGCACTTTCCATTCTACAAAATATCAAGAAATATGGTAAAATTTTTGCTGAGCATGGGAAATGAGATAAACACCAATACTATACACCTATCTAAATTCAAAAACTAAAATATTCTAGAAATGTTTTAGGTGATGATCAACACATACCTCAGTGACAGAGTCATTCTTTCCTTTCTTGCTGCTAGCCACTGCATATGTTTATCCATAATAGCTTTATAAAAAAACACATTAATAGAATAATTTCCAATATATGCAAACAACAACAAAACCTAAGATCACATCTAAGATTGGATGTAATGAAAGTGCTTTTCTATATCAAATATGAAAGAATGAGGTTTTTGTGTATTTAATTAGGCCAAAGTTGAGCATATTTCAGTCTACAATTATAGAGAAGACAAGATTGTACAGATATTAAGCTCATGCAAATACCAATTGCAAGTGAAAGAACCATGCATAGATCCGAACTCTCAAGATATCTGTCATCACCCTCAACCCTAACTAACAAAAAATAACAAGGAATTGTCCCTACAAACAACATTTCAACACATGTATTGCTATTTTTTTCCTTTATTCTAGAAAGTTTATATATATATATATATAGAAAAATGTTCTAGTGAGCATATGCGCACTTTAAGCTAAAGTAAGCAAAGAACACAAACCCTTGGATTGGAATCTTGAGATGAATCTTCCATTAAGTGAATGAGAATCCAAGGGCTTATGTTATTTGCTGACTTTAGTTAAAGTGCGCATATGCTCTCTCTCTCTCTCTCTATATATATATATATATATATAT
>JAESVK010000101.1:1840176-1851189 GCA_017140935.1 Hamamelis virginiana
ACGTATGTATGTATATATATATATATATATATATACATACATACGTGTGTGTATATACGTATATGTACGTGTGTGTGTGTGTGTGTGTGTGTATATATATATATATATAGAGTGGAATGATCAAGTCGGCATTTGCTGTTTTGGCCTAAGTAAGCAAACACTTAAATGGCCATTAGATCTCGGCCTTTTGGGTGATAATCTAGGTCACTTGAATGATCTAATGGCCATTTAAGTGTTCGTTGATTTAGGCTAGGTCAGCATTTGCTGACTAGATCATAATTCTCTCTCTATATATATATAGTTCCGATCTAGTCAGCAAATGCTGATTTAGAGCTAAATCAGCAAAGCTTTTGCTTACCGTTAGATATCATAGATGGCTAAGATTGCTTCTTGTCCAATTTATGGGACATGGGTCACTTACTCACCCCTACCCGCAAAACACAACCCGGCAACCCGAGATTGAAACCCCCCATCCCACATGGCCATTTCAAGCCCTAGATGCAGCAACTACACCCTTCTCCCGCCGTTTCTCATCTCTCCCTCTCCTCTCTCTCTCTCGCCGGCAAAACACCAGCAGTTGAGATTCAACCTGTTCCCAAATTTATCTTTGAGAATATGGTCTATAAAACAAGTGACCAGTCCAAATTCTCTAAAGGACACAACGAGATCAAGACCCACAACTCCCACTCTGACTTTGTTGTCATCTCCATGCAGAAAACGGGTTCTTTCTCAGCACCGTGGCATCGCGTGCTGCCCTTCGACACCGCCTATTCCAAGGCCAAATACTCTGCCAATCGATTCCTTTTTTTCCAGTTTTGTATTTGAATCTTTGCAGTTTCATTTCAATGCTCTGTTTTGAAGAATAATCTTTACAGTTTCAAGGGGTTAGATTATTCTTCAAAATTTCTGCATCAGGATATAGACCCTCCATTGCATCCTCTCTTTCTCTTCTCAAATTTATCTTTGAAAATATGGGGTTTTGTAAAAAAAAAAAATTAAAGAAAACAGATGCTTGTTTATTCATTAAAGAAAAGAGATCGAGAAAGAGGGAGCGATGAGAGACGGCAGGAGAGGGTAGAAGAGGGTGTAGTTGCTGCATCCAGGGCTTTCAATCTCAGGTTATCGGGTTGTGCTTTGCAGGTAGGGGTGAGTAAGTGACCCATGTCCCATTAATTGGGCAAGAATCGATCTTGGCCGTCTGTGATATCTAACGGTCAGCAAAAGCTTTGCTGATTTAGCTCTAAATCAGCATATATATATATATATATAGAGAGAGAGAGAGAGAGAGAGAGAGAGAGAGGAGTGCTAACATCAGGTGCGCCTAATGCATCTTGCATCAGGTGACCTTACTTAAAACCATTTGTAGAAAATATTTTGAAAAACTAACCATTGGATAAGATTTGCCGCTTATGCATGTCATGTCTACAAAAAACGATAGTGATCCAACGGTCAATTTCTTAAAAAAAAAAAAAAACTGACTGAAAAAAATGGTGACATTTTTAAGGAAAAAAAAAGTCGCAGTTTTTCATAGCGACATTTTTCAAAAACTAGCCGTTGGATCACTATGATTTTTGGCATGCATGACATACATAAGAGGGGAATCTAATACGATGTTCAGTTTTTAAATTATGTCCTACAAGTGGTTCTAAATGTGATCACCTGATGCATCTTGCATCAGGTGCACCCGATATTAGAACTCAGGTATATATATATCCTTTTGCCTGCTTATGATACAAATCATCATATGCCTTTAGTCTCATTCACTTCCTTCTTTAGCTTCTCTTTAAGCTAATTTATACTTTTCATAAATTTCCTCGTTCCTAATCTTACTTAAGAGTCTTATAACCTCATTTTGCCCTAACTATTGTTTGAACCTCCTTATTCCACCACGAAGTTTCCTTAGATGTCCAATTCCCTTAACTTCTCCAAGAACTTTTGCAACTCTCCTAATGCAACCAGCCATTTGATTCCACATAATATTGGTCTCCTTGTCTATATCTCATTTTCTTTCTTTTAAAATTTTTTCTTTTAGTATTTATTTTTCTTCTTTAAAATTTCAGCACCTAGTTCTTGGGTGTCTATTTTTCCTATTCTTTTTCATCCGTCTCCTAAGGCATACATCTAATACCAATAAGCTATGTTAAACTTTCTTCAAGTGTTACTTTATATTCCTCACAAACTCCTTGATCCGTCTTCTTAGTGAAAAAGAAGTCTATCTAACCAATATTAAATCCACTTCTAAATGTTATTAGTGTTGATCTCTCTTTTTAAAACAAGTGTTGGCGATTACAAGATCACATGCCATAATGAATTCTAAGATAATGTCTCCTCCCTATTCCTTTCTCCGAAACCAGAAACCCATAAACCCTCTCATATCCTCCACTATTCTTCCCTACATGACCAATAAGTCCCCTCTTACACTCATCTCCTTTCCGTTAGGAATCCTTGTATCAGTCCATCCATATCCTCCTAAAATTGTCATTTAATGGATTCATCTAATCCTAAGTGGGGTGCATAGGCACTAATTATATTGATCATCTCTTTCCCTAATACAATTTTTATTACTATTATTCCATCACTATATTTTATTAATGTCCACGACTTTCTCTTCATTTTTTTCATAAACAAGAAATTTAATTAGAAAAGAAAAATAAAAATAAAAATAACTACAAAGGAATGCCCCCTAAAACTAACACTATGAAACAAAACTACAAAGGAATGCCCCTACAAAGGAATGCCATTAAAACAACTACAATTGCAAAAACAAAGTAAGCCACTAAACACACACTGAAGCCCAATTTCCCAAAATAACAAACAAATGAATGCCCCTAAAAACCATAGAAACCAAAGCCCAAAATGAACCCAAAAAACAAACTCTCTCCCATAAACCGTCAATAGTATTATTTCTATCTTCAAAAATACAAGCATTCCTTTCTAACCAAAAAAACCCCCCCCCCCCAAAAAAAAAAAAAATAAAGGCAAAAACTGCACACCTCCATAAAACTAATGCTCTTTTAGACATCCCAAAAATTCGAAACTCTATCTCCAACATTGCGGAAGAAGAAATCGGAGCCACCCAACTCATATCTGTCAACAGAAACAACTTCTACCATAAAGCTATAGTTATAGGATAATGCAAAAACAAATGATCCAAACTTTCACTACACATCACACCCCACTGCGGGGAAAGAGCCATACCAGGATTCCTTCTTTGCAACAAATTGTTGGTAATAATCTTCCGATGAGCCACAGCCCAAGTGAATACCTGAACTTTTAAAGGCACTTTTGCTTTCCAAATCATCTTACAAGGACCAAAGAGAGATACAAAGAATCATCGCACGGAACATCAAAAAACGATTTGCAAGAGAAAAACTTAGAACAATGAGCATTCCACCTCCTCCTGTCTTGGACCAAAGGTCTCAAAATCACCCCTTCCAGAACAGATAGTAGAGAGGACAATCCCTCAAACTCCCTATCGTTGAGATTTCGACGGAAAAGAAAATCCCACCTAATAGGTGATGAACAGGAAGCCACAAAACTGACTATAAAAGCATTATGAACCAAGGAAAATGCATACAGATGAGGAAACAAAGATACAAAGGCACTCTCCCCACCTCCAGACATCCTCCCAAAACCTAATTATATCCGCTCTTCCAACAATGAAAGACAAAAAAGGGGAAAAAAGAAAGATAAACCAAAGAAATACCTTTCCAAGGACATCGAGCAATAACCCTTCCCCCAGGTTAGCATCCCAACCATTTTCTTGCAACCCATATTTACTTTTAATTACTCTATGCCAAAGGAATTATTCTCAAGCAGAAATCTCCATAACCATTTCACAAATAGAATTGTTTTTCTTTTAACAATGTTACTCATAGCTGAACCCCCTTTTATCTTAGGACGAGAAACAATGTCCCAGCGAACTAGATGTGGCCTCTTAACCTCATCCCTTCCTTCCCACAAGAAATCCCTCATCAAAACAAAGACATAAAATAAGTGAGCAAACTGGATAATACAGACTATACTAAAGTTAGTATCCCCACTCAAGACCACTTCTTCCACCCATCCACAATCTTCTCCCCACTTTCTCTAACATCAATTCCCAAAAAGAATCCAACCTCGGATTACCTCCTAAAGGAAGCCCAAAGTATTTCATAGGCTATTCTTCCACTCGACGTCCCAGTTGATTTCCCAATCTAACCATTTCATACTCTGGAACATTAAATCCTACTAAAGCACTTTTCTCATAATCACCTTTAAACCTGACATAATTTGATGTAATGTTTCCTACTGTGATTAACTACTGTGATTTTGCTACTGCTGCCTACTGCTACTGTGTGGCCATGACACCTCACTGCTGTGACAATTGGCGCTGCTATGCTACTGCTGTGAGGCTTGAATATGTTAATGTGGTGCTACAGAAATGATGCTTCTGGTTGGCTCTGGTTGGCTGTGAGCATTGAGTAGATTTCAACAAGATTTCAGGCTTATTATCCTTTGTTAATTGCTTTGTAATAGTGCTGTTATGTGACTCTAATGACAGCCTAGTAAGTTTAGCCATTCTTCTAGTTAGTTACAACAATTAGGTTCCCTATAAATAGAGGGAAGTATCAGTTCTCAAACAGTTTTCAGATATGAAATTCAGTTTTAGAGAGATTCTCTGTTTCTCAGTAATTTTCCAAGTTTCTCAATAAAAGATTCAATTTTCTTTCATTTTCTTGCATTTTCCTAGTTGCCAAACACTAGGAAATGCATCATAATTTCAAAAATTTTCAAAAGAATTCAAATTACAAATATGCTCATCCTCACAAGACAAAAAAACAAAACAAAATAAAACAAAAAACAAAAAACAAAAAAAAAAAAAAGTGTCATCCGCATACTTAAGATAGAAACTGTTATTCTATCCCAGCCAACTTCGAAACCCCCTATACACCTACTTCTCTAGCCTTATCCACCATCCTACCCAAAACATCATCTCCCAAAGTGAAAAGAAATGGAGACAGACTGACAAAGGGTCTCCCTACCTTAAACCCTAGAAGCTTTAAAAATCTCCCCAGGTTTCCCATTAAAAATCACTGAGAAATTACTGCATACAAACACCCACTAATCCATGGGAACTTAGTTTCTGTCTGGGTATGCATCCTTGGATTGCTGCTGCATATTCAGCTCTTGTTGCAGTAGCTGCTGCTGTTTTCTTGATCTACCCAATTGGTCACGAAAGCTTTTCTGATGGTATGCCTCTAGGATTCTCTGGTAATTTCAACTTCATGATTGTATTCCAGGCTGAGCACAACATCCACTTTTGATTCTGCAATATTTTGTTCATTAATCACTCCAAATTCTTTCATTTCCATGTAAAAATCATTTCCTTCACAAGTACGTTCACCTACTCCACCAAAATAGATACACCTCCATGAGCTTTGGCAATGTTGTTGATCAATTCTATAATGAGTACTGTTTTCCCCAATCCAAATCCCCCAAATAGGCCTATTCTTCCTTCACTATGATAAGGGACTAAAGAATCTACTACTTCATTTCCTGTTTCAAAAATAGAAAATTTTGTATTCCCTATCTACCACCAAAACCCTTTTTCACCATAACAAACTCTAAGAAATCCCAATCCACATCATCATAAGCTTTTTCAAAATAAACTTTAAATAAGACTCCCTTTTTCCTCTTAGATCAATATTCCTCAACCAACTCATGAGCTACTAATGCTACATCCAAAATTTATCTACCTTCCATAAATATGCCCCCTGAGATGACGAATGGTGTATGCTAAACCAATCTCAATCTTTTCTGTATTAAACTTTAGCCAAAATCTTATAAAGATAAGTAACTAAACTTATAGGTCTAAAGTCACTAATCTTCATTGACTTCCCTCTCTTAGGAATAAGACAATAAAAGACGCATTTGTAAATGAATTAACCACCCCATTCTCTAAACACCTTCATCAGGTCATTTTTAACCCCCTCCCAGCAATCCTAAAAAACTTCCATAGAAAAACCATCTGAACCAGGAAATTTAGCCCTACTACAATAAAACACAGCCTCTTTAATTTCATTTAACTTAAAAGGTCTCTCAAGCCACTCTGCTCTTAACTCCGGTAAATGGGCACCAATCCAAACCCTCTCTCTCCGCACCCTTCGAAGAATGCAACTCTAAAAAAAAAAAAAAAAGCAATTCATTCACAGTTCTACACTCATCTTCTACGAAAACCCCATCACCAATATCAATTCTATTGATAAACTTCCTCTTCCTATTACCATTCGCCAATTTACAAAAAAACTTTGAATTATTGTCCCCATCTTTTGCCTACTTCACTTTCAAGAAACTTCTTTCATAAAAACAATTTCTTCAAATCTACTTCTCGGAACACCTCTCTCTCTCTCTAACTCAACACTAACCAAATCTCTAATTTCCAAACAATCAATATCCGCAATTCTCTTTAGAATACAATTCTTAATCCCTTTCAAATCTCCAAAACTTCTTTATTCCACACCTTAAGTTTTGATTTAACCCACTTCAACTTTTTCATAAACTTAAAACCCTCCTAACCATTCACGAAAGCCTGACTCCACCAATCTTTAAACTTTTGTTTAAAAAGTGGATGATCCAACTAAATATTTTCAAACATAAACGAAGTAGGCCAAACATAAACGAAGTAGGCCCCCCATTTAACCACACAACTCTCCAGAATTACTGGGTTATGATCCAAAACCACTCTAGGTAAAGACTCCTGCCTCACATAAGGAAACCACTCCTCCCACTCATTCGAAAAAAGAAACCTATCTAATCTACAAAATACTACTCTCTCCCTCCCATTTCTCCATGTAAAATTCGCATTCAACAAGTAATCAACTAATCCACATTCTCTAATAAAGAAGTCAAAATCACTCATATTCATAGTGACCCTAAAACCATTTAATTTTCCAGACATCAATCTGATGACATTGAAATCCCCTCCCAACAAACCAATAAGGGCTACACAACCCAAATAAACAAAACAATTCCTTCCAAAACTCCCTCCTAGATCTTGAATCATTAGGACCATAAACACCAGACAACCACCAAACTCCATCTTCCAAATTTCTAAACCTTATCGAAACCGAGAAGCCACCAATAACCACCTCCTCTGCCTTACAATTCTATTATCCTACGTCACCCCTTGCCCAACCCAAGAGGGTAAAAATGCCTAATCCTGATACCTTGACCCCCACAAACTCCTCCACCCTATTTGACTGACTCCCTCCCTCACTCGCCTCATCAATCTACCTATGGGTATTCTCATTATTAAAAATAATCTCAGGCTCTAACTCAGAATGATCAGAAACTACCAATTGAGAAACAACCCTATTAGCATTATTTAAATTCAAATTCGAGTGAGAGTTACAAACCAAATCAATTGGGTGCTAACAAGGTTTCCAAACTGTATCTTCTCATGCCCAACAGGAAAAGAACCCCAAGAATTAGAAGAAAAATGAAGTACAGGAACAATATTATTACCCAAACCTAACCCCTGTTGTTCTCCTTCCTTGCAATGAGAAACAGCAAACCCATCCGAAGCTCTATCGATAGATTTTTCAAGCAAATGTGCCTTAATAAGCTCAAAAGTATATCTGGGACCAAGAAAATCACAGTAAAGCACCTTTGAAAATTGCTAGCATTGATCATCTAACTCTTCATTGAACAACACTTTAATACGTTCCCCATTCTCATCCTCACACACTTCATCTCTCCCTGTTTTAACTGAATCTGAGACATATGAAGTATCATTGTCCAAAGCTTCAGTAGATGAAGAAGTGGATAAACAATCTGACTCCCACAGTTCTTCCAACGAAAAATATTCCTTTTGAATATTAAACAACCCATTCTGGATTTCCTCATTCCCATTAAAATCAAGCTTTGCGTCATTTCCCATCCCACCTTCTTTATCAATCCCTACTACAACACGCCCCTTCAAACTCAACGAATTATTCCCCAAAACAGAAGGAGAAGGATAAGCAGCAGTTCTATGACCCCCCGATTGACAATCCCCTTTTCTTTTGAAGAAATCGACCCTCTGACAAACCTGTCACCCTTTGGTGCTTCCGAGATAGCCAAATTCCCCATCATCAAGCCTCGATTCTCCTCAAAATTCAATGAATTTTTTATCCCTTCGTCAAAAGCATCAGCAACAGCTGCATAAACTTTGGTCCTCTGAAGCTGTCCTGTAGCGTCCTCTGCTGAAACTGAAGAATACCATAAAAGCTTTGAGGATCTATCAGAATGAGAGACGATTAGCAAAGCTTAAGTAACTTATCATAGTTAAAGCCCTTACACAACCACTTAAGAACAGGCCCATCTGAATTTGCATCGAAAAGTGTGGAAGTAATTCTTCCTACAAACATGGATTTTCAAAAGCAATCTTTTTTTACTTCTCCCAAATGGGCTTCCCAGAACCTGACTTCTTCTAAAAGTTCATTTGAAACAACTCACCAAACACCATTTTTTTTCTTTTTCAAAATGACTTTTAAGACTAGGAAGTCCAATTGGAGCCTCCCAAAAGCTACACGAAACACCCTCTAAAACCCAACCCACTAGAAGCCGCCATCTGTCCATATACATTCCTTCCACCAAACTTCCTATTAACGTTTCCACAAATCCCATATATCCCCTCACTAATACTAATAAAACCATCATCAGAAACGAAATTAGACATCAAATTCAAATCACCTTTCTCCGGAATACCAGACCCAATTTGTCTAATATGACCCTTCTGTTCATACACCCTTTTATTCTGCCTGTCTCCCATTATGCCACCTGTCCTCCTATACCTTCTTCCACCATCCTTCCTATTAATGTTTCCACAAATCCCATAAATCCCCTCACTAATACTAATAAAACCATCATCAGAAACGAAATTAGACTTCAAATTTAAATCACCTTTCTCCAGAATACCAGACCCAATTTGTCTAATATGATCCTTCTGTTCATACACCCTTTTATTCTGCCTGTCTCTCAGTATGCCACCTGTCCTCCTATACCTTCTTCCTTCCTCCATCTTCTTCAACCTTCTTACCCATGCACCAATTTTTCATGATACCTGCTTGCAAATTCCTCCATTCCTGCCCCTCATGGTTGTTCTGCCTTGCAATTTTATAATCAACTCCTCTAGCCCTAATATTGCCTTCATTCAGATGTGACATCTCCTTATTACTTAATGAAATCAATCACATTTTGATTCTGCAATGTTCTTTACCCAATTCAAAATCCAGAAAATAAGGGCATAAATCATTCTCCATCCCCTTCACCTTCATATTATTCATAATCTTAGTGTTCCTATCAATCTCTATCAATCCACCAAATTTTTTTTTGCAATTCCTAAAAAACACTTTCATGCCACAAATGAAAAGGAAGTCCCTCTATAGCCAACCATCCCCCATTGCACACCCGAACCAAAAATAGAGTGACATTATGGTTTCCATTCATAAAGTTTGAGTGAACATAAATTCTCAAAGAAAAGTGGACCCAAGAACCTTCCCACAGAATTTTTTTCTCACAAAAAACAAAACAGAGCCTTATTGCTTTGAAAAGTAAACATTACTATCCACCAAATTCGACACAAAATAATCTTCTTCTAGCTAACCTCCACTCCAAATCTTTCACAGACAAAATCATTTCTTCAATGTCCTCCTCAGTCAGAGCAGATGCAACCATCGGAAATTTGATTAGCAGTCACAGTAACTCAACATAGACCATTCGGTTGCTTAACAACCATCCCTTTGTCAGCACCTTTCCTGCTCAAGGAACAGTTTCTAACTTCCGTAAAGACTGCTACAATCATCTTCCAACCCCAACCATTTTGGCCTTTGGGGAAAATCAGAACTCTTCGTCTGTCTATACATTTACAACTGAAAACATTGCATACCAGCCCCCAATATTCTTTCTCAACTCCAGCGAGAAAACTGAAACGCCAACTCTAAATTTTCCAGAAGAAATCAATCTACTCTTTCCACCTTACCAATTCCTCGAAAGCTTTAGTCAGTCATCCAAACACAGCACTGTCCAACCACACTGAGGCCCTACTGTCTCCATATTTACTCCCCTTTTCTGCAAGCAGCACTCTATTCAACTCTCCCTCTTTGACCAGAAGCTCAAACACCCTGTTCTCAATGAAGAAAGAAAACCTATTCTCCCTCCTCATCTCCTTTGGAAGCTTTCTTTTTCTTCTCTAAGTAGATATTCTCATTTAAATCTCTATCTACAATTATTCCTTTTTTTATTAGCTCTATCCACTTTTAGTTTCCCTGAAATTTGCTCTTACACATATAGCTTTTTTGTATATATATATATATAAACCTCTTTAGTTCTTCCTCTAATCATTGTATCTACTAAATCCATTCCTTACATGTTAACGCTCCTATGCTCCAGATTGCTAAATGAATCCTATAATATTTGTATAATTAGTTGATTACTCCATTGTTTGAACTCAAAATTTTGAGGAAGTAGGCAGCTATTATTTATTTTGCTAGACTATTGTAAGCTATATTTTGTAACTAGAATGCCCCTTTCCATTTACTAAGAAGATTAATTATTTCATGGCTAAAAACCATTTGTGCTCCTAGATGGTTTGAATTTGCATCGAGTAAATTCAATGTTTTTAAGTGGGAGCAAAACCTAATATAAAGGTTCCTGCATCAAAGGTTCAAATTTATCCACCTTTAATCCCATTTCCATGAGTTTTTGTGGCAAGAGTTTGATCTTTCTTCCCTTTCCAAAGGAGACAGTTCATGGTTTGCCAACCTTGACCCCATCTTATAGTAGATATTATAGTCATTTGCCAGAATTTATGCTTATACAAGGTTGCTTTCTTTCTCAGCAATCAATAATTGAAAAGCCAAAAAAATGTTCTACACTAAATCAAAGAAGGAAAAAAAAGATGTTAACAAAATTTATGCAAAAAAAAATTTAAATTACGCGCACACAAAAAAAAAAAAAAAAAAAAAAAAAAAAAAAAAAAAAAAAAAAAAA
>JAESVK010000101.1:1851589-1872308 GCA_017140935.1 Hamamelis virginiana
GATTACTGGAAAACCAGCATGTTCCTTCCACATGGAGTGTATTGGGGTGGGGGTGGGGGTGGGGGAAGGGGGGAAAAATGAGTTTGCGTGACCACAGGCTTCTTGTCTGGATGGTATCATCCCTACCCTCTAAGCATAAGGTTGTGGTTCCATCTTTGACATCTGCTATCAAGGAAAAGCGTGTACAGATTTTCCAATTTGAGATGTGAAGCAAGTAAGGGAAAAGCTTGCCTCCTCAGCAATGAGGAGGGTTCCTCCTTACCCTTATTCACAATTTTCCTTGTATCCAAATAATTAAAGAGTAATTGATCATGTGCATACATCCCATATTCATGTTATTATGGACACATTTCCACATGTAAGTGTCCACATGTTCACGTGTTTGCGTGAATATGAATACATGTTCACATATACATGTCCATATATTCATACTTTTTAAGGACAATACTTACCTCCTCATTGGTGGGGGAGGAACTCCTCACCTCAATTTATATTCTGCCATGTGTTATAATTAATTTAAAAAATACGAATATGTGAATGTGGATGCACGAACATATTGATATGGACATGTATTCATATTCATAGACACGTGGACATGCAAATATAGCAACGTGAACATTTGTCTATAACAATATATGAAAAGAGATGAATGAACCATCACTTAATAGAGGTTCAGTCATGCTTCCATGTCAGATAGTTTAAAAAGTGTGGTCTAGGTGAAGGTTCATTTAGCACTACTCATATCATAAATACGAAGATGCATGCATAGAACCAATTCTCTTTAGTTATTTGAACAAGTGGGAGATTGTGAATAGAATTAAGGAGGAACCTCATCATCATCAGTGAGGAGGTAAGTTTTATCCTAACTTTAAAAATAGTTATGAGATATGGCGAGATATGAATGGAGGTGATTAGGATTTCTTCCTCACCAATGAGAAGGCAAGTATTGTCTAGTAACTAATAATCCTTATCAATGCGTGATGAGTGGATAAAAAGTGATTTAGGAAAGGTCCCTATGGAATTGGGGTGGTCTTCTTCAGAGGTCAGGTTAAATTATACTTAGTCAAGTTAAACAAGATGAAGCAGCATTGCTAGAATAGCTAACTCAGGCCCGTCCCAAACAGAAAAGGCGCAGTTAAGGTTAGTATAAAAATCGAAAAAGACTTGATCACATCACAGGATTCATGAAAAGAATTGAACTTCTACTGAAAAAAAATAAATAAATAAATAAAATTGTGTGCGCACACACAAAATAAACAATCTGAAGTCAGCCTCCACCGCACCAATATTAAGACCTAGTAGAAGCATGCAGGCTTTATCTATTGAATCCAAAAACCTATCTACCTTATCATCATACATTTAACTTCTAAACAGACTCCAAAGTAGTTATTTTCCCTAATTTTTAGCTTTGCTATTCCCTTGCAGATGGAACAGGGATTCTCCTAGCAATAATCAATTCTTCCCTATACAAAACCTAAGCTACACATATATCGCCAAAAATCAACCAATTCAATAAAAATAATGTGACTGAATAACAGTAACTCTGTTTTCTTTTCTTTTTTCGTGTACGGAATAGAAAAATCGAAGGGAAAACAAAAGAGAAAGGAAGAGAAACTAGTGGTACCTTGGCATCGTAAATTCGATTGCAATGATAGGCGAGGACCTTCTGTCCTTCAGAAAAGGGGCCAGAGTAGGACGGAGGAGGACATTCGTCGCCGTTGTTGTCGGTGTCTGTCTTGGTCTGGTCGGTCTCAGCGGCACGATCGTCGGTAACTTTTGCTTTAGTGGCACGATCGTCGGTAATCTTTGCTTTAGATCGGACCATTTTGGATGATTGAGATAGGGTTTTGTCTGTCAGGTTTAATGTGACCTCTGCGAGCGAATACTGTCGTGGTTCTTCTTCGTTACAGTGTTGGATGGATGGATGCCGAACATTCTGGTTTGGCTCGACATTGCTAGAAGGGGTTTATTCAAATGGGGTGTGATAAACGCTGCGCTGGGGCTGACACCTGCCACGAGGCATTAGTCTTGCACTCTACCCTCGTTCCGTCGTATAAAGCCCAATTCTGTATTCTCTATTATATATGACTAGGGATAGTGGGATGTCAATTATTCGGGTTAAGTAAATCCACCTCACCCCGTCCCACGATTTGAAAATTCTATGGAATTTGAAAAAAAAAAAAAAATTAAATATTTATAAGGTTTAGAACGAATACTTGTAAGATTAGTGTATATAAATATAGATATTCTATTTTTTCAACAAGTTTCTATTTTTTCACCTGGTTAGTGTATATGAATAGAGCATTGCTACAGATTCGGTCTATTATTCCCATTTGATATTCTTGCTTTACATGTTAAAACACCACATCAGCACAGGAAAAAAAAGGAAAGAAATGCTCCGACCAACAACTAGTGTTCGTCGGCCATGATCATCGTCGAAACAACAATCCGATCTAACTTCAACAGTTTGTCGAACATGATTGTTAAGAAGCTTCACGCAAATCAAGGTAACTCCGACTACAACAGTAAGTGGCGATGACTCTCATCTTACTTCTTTAACTCTGATATTCTTCTTCAACATTTTTACTATGTTTTTCGTGTTTTTACTGTTTTCACATCAGCGCACACACAAAAAAAAAAAAGGAATGCTCCGGCTAGCAACTAGTGTTCGTCGGCCATGATCATCATCGAAGCAACAGTTCAATCTAACTTCAACAGTTTGTCGGACATGATTGTTAAGAAACTTCACGCAGATCGAGGCAACTCCATCTACAACAGTATGTGGCGGTGACTCCCATCTTACTTCTTCAACTCTAATCTTCTTCTTCCAACATTTTTACTATGTTTTCTGTGTTTTTACTGTTTTTACTTTGCTTTTTATGTGTTTTCACTGTGTTTTTCATATTTTCACTGTGTTTTTCAGCGTTTTCACTAAATCTTCGGATTTTCACAATGTTTTTTTCTTGTATTTTCAATGTGTTTTTGAATTTTTACTCTGTTTTTGTGTTTTCAATATTTTTGTGTTTTCACTGTGTTATGATGTTTTTACTGTCTTGGGTGTTTTCACTGTGTTATGATATTTTTTACTATTTTGTGTATTTTCATTGTGTTGGGACATTTTTACTGTGTTTGAACATTTTCACTATGTTGGCTGTTTCCAATATAATGATGTGGCAAAAACACTACATCAGACGGGAAAGTTAGAACTGAAACTTTAGCATTTTTCATATGAATATATCCAATATTGAAATAAAAATTGTTAAGATTATTATTAGGATTCATTCAAAAAAAATTATTGAAGTTTTTTTTTTATTTTTTTTTCCTCTCAAACCCGATGGAAAAACCCGTCCCACCCCTACATAATTCTTGTTCCGCCCCATTTTAAATTGGAATTATTATTGGTTTGGGAAAGGGTTTTCATTCACGAGACAATATTGGAAAAGGAAAACCATCCCTCCCCACCTAGTTGACATCCTTACTGTTCATCTTAAAAAATTGCAAAGCCATGATGCAATACTTGAACTGCCACGTGTGCATAGATGAAGTGGAAATTAAGTCAAATGTGCCGAATTAAGAGAAAACTAATTTATCCACATGTTAGTTATTAGTGATCGAATGAGTCGGTCAGTGGACTCAGGGTAATGGCTATGTTAGTAAGCCATGATCAAGGCAATTATGAAGCTATATATACTCGATCAAAGAGAGAAGGTGGCACGCATCATGAACCAAATAACTGCCCAATGAAAATCTTCTTCAATTAGCTTTTAATCACTACTACAAAAAAGATCAAAGAGGACGGTTTTTAAGATGACAGTTTTAAATGTGTCCTCATTTGCGATGTCCTTATAAATCATAGAATTAAAATGACGGTTTTACGAGTGTCCTTAAAAATATAATTTTAGAGGACGGTTTATAAATTGTCCTTAAAAATGACATTTAAGGACAGTTTATAAACCGTCCTCTTAATTCATATTTTTAAGGATTGTTGTAAAACCGTTATCTTAAATCCAATGTTATCAAACCCGGCCCGGCCCGGCCGGTTCAACTGGTTGAACCGAGAACCGGTCCCCTCTTCGGTTTGTTAAACTCACAAAAACTCATACAATTAAAAAATAGCTCCATTTTGCAAAACTCGGTCAACCCACCAGTTTAATGAGTTTTTTAATGGTTCACTTGAATCGGGCGGTTTTTTCAATTTAATAAATAGCCTTAAAAAAGACTGAAATGCCCCCCAAAATTCTTAAGGAGGGCAACTCTCATGACTGGATATGAATTGATTTATTTGGGAAAAGAAATAAGATAAAAGTGGCGAGAGAGCAACTCTCTAAAATAGTAAAATGGTTAAGCTGGAAACATACTAGCACCATCACGCCTTTTTTTTTTTTTTCTTTTGTTTTTTTTTTTAGCTGAACTAACTCAAGTACTCAACTAGCAACTAGCAAGCAACAACTCCAGAAGTCCAGATTTTTTTAGTTGAACTAACCTTAATTTTTTAGAACATTTATAGATTTTTTTTTATTTTTTTAATAAATAATTAATATATTTATGACGTCATGAAAACATCACAGTTCAACCTAGTTGACCCGATGGTTAAATCAGTTGACCCTAAAATCCGTCATTTTTTCGGTTGAGTGAACGGTCCGGATTTTAAAACATTGCTTAAATCATGTGTGAAAGAGGACAGTTTTGTAAACTGTCCTCTTTTGAATGAATTTTGGCAACATACCCGTTGTTTTATGTCCTGTTATTTGTAATAGGTACTTGTTTGCTATTAGAAAAGCAATAATGGCGTCGTTTTGTTATAAGAAAATTATGTGGGTATAAAACAATGATGGTTTTCTGAAACCGTCCTTAAAAATACATGTTTATAAGGACGGTTTTAAAAATCGTCCTCTTTTGTAGATAAAAGAGGATGGTTTTTAAAAATCGTCCATATAAACATGTCCGCCCTGTCTCCTATTTAACATATCCTTGTAGTGAATGCTTTGTTTAATTTAACATTCGTTTCCATTTCAATTTAGTGTTTTGTTGTAATTTCTGGTTTGTAGTAGCTTTACCTCTCGTGTCAAGTTTGCTTAGAACATTTAACATTCATTTTAATCATGGTGGGAGTAAGCATTGTAAGTATGTTTTCGATTATTTGTATTTTCATTAATATGATATTCAGTTATGAGTTTCTCATTTACTAGCAAGTTCATGATTTGATTTAGTTAATTTAATTTGATTTTCTAAAACTTTCTATATTAAGACCCAAAAGATCAACCTCTAATCCTTGTCAATTACTTGAATTTATTTAAAGTGACCAACTAGGCATTAGAATTCCATTCTAATTTCACGGCCTATATAAGATGTTCTAGAGGTCGTGTTCAAACGGTGTCTTGGACTTTTACAAGTCCTAGCACGTACGCCCGTGCATCAACCTTTCTGCACAAGGTCTCGGGACCAAAGTTTCACCAGGAACACCTATATATGACTCATTTAATTACATTAAGAAGACGAAGTGGGCCTCGATCTCAAGTCTGCCCAATTTTTTGGCCACATACATGATAAGGTTACTAAGCGGCTTAGTCGAACTCTGAAAATTAGATCAAGTACTCTATTTCTGTTATCTGGGTTTTAAATAAATCAGTTACAGTTTGTTTGTCCAAGAAATTATATATGTTTACATCTTCTTTTTAGTACAAGTCTACTAAATTAAAAATCAGTCAAATTCATCTTTGTCAAATTTTCAAGTTTGCCAAACAACTCCTAACTAGTTATCCTTTTGGAGCTCAATCACGAAGTCAAAATCCTAAGAAGTCATAAATTCTTCATTAATACTTAAATAGATGCTCATTGTCAAATAAAGCTTGAAGGCCCTTTCATTAATCGACTTCGACAATTAGTTTAAAGACCTATGACTGATCTTCGCGATGAGTATATATCATTAAATTAAGTTTTATCATGTCTAACCTAAAATATTTTTTTTAAAAAAAATAAATAAATAACAAATGCATAGCTTCTTTTACTATCTACACCCTAGCTGTTATTTGACTCAGCAACTTACATAACATGTCTCATCATCATCCTTATGTTAACATGTCAACTGGCACAATGTGACAATCTGACCAACTAGACTTAGTTGTTCTAATGTGAATGTTAGCATGCATGTAGTAATGTTAACTAGCACAATGTTAGAGATGGTGAACCATCTAATTAATACAACTCACCTAATAATTCCAGCGTTTAAAAGGTCAAATTTATACTTATTATTGACGATCTTTCATGTGCAGGAGCCCTATTAATATGAATGGTCATGTGTAAAATTAATTTAGAAGCATAAAGCCCAACTCAAATCTTATTATATATAGAGCAATTTTCTACGCTGATGTGGCGGCTCTAGAATTGCTTTCCTCCTTCATTCTCTTCTCTCCTTAATTCTCTTAATTTCTTCATTCTCATTGGTTGATTTTATTTTATTTAATTTTATAAAAATCGCAATACCAAACTGATACATAGATAATTCTTAATAGATAATTTAATTTCAAACTAAGGTAAGAGACTCCACTTCAAACTGATAAGATAATTTCATTTCAAACTAAGATAAGAGACTCCACTTCAAACTGATAATTCTTATATGATACATCATCCATATCATTTGCATGGTGTCTATTTGGAAACACCCAATAAAAATGGAACTATTCTCTCTCTCTTCCAATCTCTCTCATTCCGGCTCTCTGCCTCTCCATTGATTCTCTGTCTCTCTATTGTTGAAGCAGCCACGGAATCTGACCCCCAACGGCCACGAAGGTTCAACAGGGAAGCTTCTCGCCGGTGTGAAACCCACTTGGTAAGCCATCGTTGAAGCTCTCATTCCTTTTATCTGATCTCTTTGGCTAAATTTTTGTTTTATTTGAAACATTGATTCCAATGGTGACATTTGATATGGATCTCTTGTCTGTGTGTGTGATTTTCCATTTTGCTAGAATATCAGCCAATGAAGTATTAAGTTAAAATAAATATACAAATATAAATTTGTGTGAATAAAACTATTCCACATAGATAGAGTATATATTTCTCACCAATCATCATTTAAATTTTTTTTTTTAAATTGTTACCATTGACGCTATTCTTAGTGTTCTATTTGTATGTTTTTTTTTTTTTTTGGTTCTATTTCTGTTTTTTTTTTTTGCTGTCAACTTTCCTTTATTTCCGGATTTTGAGTTCTAATTTTTTTTTTTGGCTTTAAAATTTCCTTTATGTTTGGATTTCTCAACCATTGATTCTCTGCAGTCACGGAATCTGACCCCCAACGGCCACTAAGGTTCAACAGGGAAGCTACTCGCCGACGTGAAACCCACTTGGTAAGCCACCGTTGAAGCTCGCATATGCAGTTCTATAGGCGTCGTAAACACGAGCATAAAAAAAAGTACATGTCAATGTGCATGAAAATCACAAGGTATTTGATTCTTAATATACAATGAAATAAATATAAATAAATTTATTCCACCTCATCATTATGTATGACTTATTTAAAAATTGTATTTTTTTTTTTTACAAATATATGGCAAATATTGCGGGCAAGCAATTGAAGAAGAGTTGAATTAGTTGTGCTTTATTTCATAAAATTCCTTCCTTATGTTAATATTTAATGAATATTTATTAATTTCATAAATTTTTCCACTAAAATGAATTTGATTTTTATGTACCGTACTTCGATAAAGAGTAAATATTATTTTCTTTTCATTTTTTTACTATGCTAATTAATTTACTGTTCATAATTTTATTTGTGGTTGCCGCGCATCACGCAAGCAGCGCATCGCGCGAGTCAATACTAGTATATATATATAGAGCAGTCCATCCTACGAAGCGCTCTCCATGCTCTTCCCTCCTTCATTCTCTTCTTCCCTTAATTCACTCTAATTACTTCTTTCTAATTGGTTTATTTTATTTTATAAGAATCTCATATACAATGCATGCCATATAATTAATATTTTATGTTGCCATAATCTCATAAATTGTCATATATAATATCAGAATCTTATAAAATATTTAAAGCCACATGTACCATATAATAAGAGGTTGCCATATTTAAAATCAGAATTTAGGTTTCCAATTTTTAATTTAGGTTGCCATAATTTCAATTCATATATTTGAATTTATGTGCAGTCATCAAAATTGAAAATTGATAATTACTATTGATCAATCTTTATTATATATATATATATTTTAAAATGCAAGATAAGAACATTGTATTATTAAATTAGGTGCTTGTGTTTCTTTTTGTTATTTGGGATTTTTTTAGACTAATTTGCCTTTTTAGCCTTCTTGGCTTTAAGAGATTTAAAAAAAATGGTTATTTTAGTCATTTTAGCACCTAAAAAAAAGGGTTAACCAGTTGAACCGGCCGGTTGACCGGGTTGAACGGTTTTTGAATTGAATGTGTTTTTGGGGGTTAAACTAATCGGAGAGGGGACCGGTTCCCGATTGAACCGGGCGGGCCGGTCTGGATTTGATAACATTGAATTTTATTTGACATTATGAGGAAGGTCTCATTATCACAATAACCTTATGCATGATTTGCGCTTGCATGCATGTAGACTTTGTACCATGGGTTAAGCTATATAGGGGGCTGGGAAGGGCTGTAGCCCATCCCAACTTTAGCCCAAATTTTTTTACACTCTTCTAATTTTAGCAATTAAAGCCCTTTAACCTATCCAGCCCAAATATTAGCCCACCTACTACCAAGCCCAAACTATGACATTAGCCTACCAAATTCCAAATCCCTAAAATTAAACCCAAATCCCACTCTCTATCTCTCTCTTCCGCCCTAGAATGCTGAAATCTCGCCACTTCTCATTCTTTTTCTCTCTCTTCGTCTTTCTCTTTCTCTTCCCCATCCCATGATTCTCACTCTTTCTATTGTTGGTCCCCCATCACATGATTCTCACTTTCTCTCTTCTTAGTCCCATATTTAATATTTTACAAGTGGATCAACTCAAAGTTGTGGAAAGCTAAGTCACTAACAATAAATATTAAGGTATTTGCTAATTTTTATTTTCATATTTGCTCCTTTTGTTTTTGTATAACAAATTGGTTTTTAAGAAAGTTGTGTGATTCGTGTGAAACTATAGTTTTAGTTTTTCCACAATGCATTGCCCTATATAAAATGTAAGAATGGGTTATGAAGAAAATAATTTCTTACATGAATTTTTTTATTTTTTTTTATGGGGTTTACATTTACTTGCCCTGTACACTTACATTTATGTGTATTGCTTATATATATATATATATAGGTTGATAATATAGTTGTTTAATTGATGCTAATTTATTTTACACTACTCAAAATAATGAAACTTTTAATTTGAGATGAGTTACACTTGTAAAATAGCATATTAATTAAATTTTTCATTCAATTGTGTTCTCATATTTTTGTTTTAAAATTTCTATAATTTATTTTAGGGTGAAAAAAACAAATACGCAATCTTCATATTTAAATATTTGGGATTTAGGAATAGCTTGTTTCAAGAAGGTATGTGGCTAAGTGACTTTATTATTCATATTCATTAAATAATTTTTGTTTATCTAATTAGTTGATTAAAATTAGCTAGTGATATATTTGTAGTGGTAATAGGAGGTTTGGGGTGAGCCAAATGAAAACCCTATTTGTGATTATTTGTTGTAGTATGGTTGTAGGAGGTTGAGGGTGATCGAGCCAATTGAAAACCCTTTTATTGTGATTGATTGATTGATTGTTGATTTTTAATTAATATATTTTTTATGCTTATATTTAAAAATGAATGCCACATTGTCTCATTTTAAGAATGATATACATTAATTAATGTTAATTTTTATTTCTTAGGTTATTAGTATAATGGCACATCAAGAAGGCAAGAAAGGAAAAACGTTTTTTTTTTTTTTTTTTTTTCTTAAACCAAGTGTTAACATAACAAAAAGACACGATGCATCTTCTTCATCAACTACTAATGATGAGCCTCCTTTTAAATCTCAAAGAATTGAAGTTGGTGATACATCTCTTCAACAAAATTCCAAAAGACATGATACAGCTTCTTCATCAATTCCTAATTAGCAACCTCCTTCTGAATCTCAAAGAATTGAAGTTAATGATACAACTCTTGAATGGGATCTTGGGAAACGCGATCCAATATGAAAATATCTCGTTAATCAACGAGATGTCATTAGAAGATTATTTATTGAAAAGGGGGCATATCAAGTATATCTCAAGAAGTATAAACGATCAAAGATAGGAGGCCAATATCGTCAATTTCAAAGCTCTTGGTTAAAACAGTTTAATTGGTTAGAATATTCACCTTCAAAAGATGCAGTATATTGCTTTCCTTGCTTTCTTTTTGAAAATGAAATGTCAATCCATAATGTGTTTACTGTTGAAGGGTTTAGAAAATGGAAAAAGGTTAATGACGGTAGTAGATGTGCCTTTTTGAAGCATGTGGGAGGCCCTACTTCACCTCATAACAATGTTGTGCAATGTATGGGTGGTTTAAAGGAGGTTACTCAACATGTTGACAAATTACTCAATGCACAATCTGCAGAAAAAATTCAGAAAAATAGGTTACGACTTACTGCAACAATTGTTTGCATTAGGTGGCTTGCTTCAACTAGCATTAGTTGAAGCAACTAGCATTAGTTGTTGCTATTGGAAATGAGTATGCTAGGAAATTCTTTTCAAAGTTGACTTCTATTGTGAATCCTGTTAGTGCTTCCCTCAAACGTCATCTTGAATTACAAGCTGCTCAAGCTATTGAAAATGCTCAAATGATAGCGAACGGTGAACATGAGATTGGTACAGGGGCTAACCAGAATGGTAGTTTGCGTCGAGTTGGAGCTACCCGTTGGAGTTCTCATTTTGATTCTATTTGTAGCTTAGTAGAAATGTATGGTGCAACATGTGAAGTTCTTAACAGCTTGATTGTGGAGGAAGCTTCACACACAATACGTGCGGAAGCCACTAGTGCTCTAAAGGCAACGAGATCTTTTGAATTCATATTTGTCTTGAATTTAATGCATAGAATTATGAGAATCACTGATTTGCTTTGTAAAGCATTGCAATGCAAATCTGTAGACATCATAAATGCTATGGACCTTGTTTCAACTACAAAAATACTTCTTCAAACTTTAAGAGAAGATGGTTGGGATGCTCTCACTATGCATGTGGAGTCATTTTGTAGAGATCATAGCATTAATTTACCTGAGATGGGTGCTCCCTACAAAGAGGTTCGTTCTCGTCAAGGAAATGTTACATCACATTTGAGCATTATTACCGCTTTGATATATTCAATGCAGTAATAGATCATCAATTGTTGGAGTTGAATAGTAGATTCAATGATGGGACAATGTAACTCCTTATCCTTAGTTCGGCTTTGGATCCTAGTGATGGTTTTAAATCTTTTAAAAGTAAAGATATTTACAGTCTTGTAGAGAAGTTTTATTGTGTTGATTTTACTAATCAAGAGATGAATCAATTGAGAAGTCAATTGTAACATTACGAGCTTGACATACCTCGATCAGAAATTTCAGAATTTATCTACAATTTCCGAGTTATGCATAAGATTGGCTAAGGAGAAGAAGTCTCGTGATTACCATCTTATTGATAGGTTGATTCGTCTTGTTCTCACCCTTCCGGTTTCCACAGCAACTACAGAACGAGCATTTTCAACTATGAATCTTGTTAAATCTACACTTCGTAACAAGATGGAGATGGTTTTTGGCAAATTATATGGTTCTGTACATTGAGAAAGAGTTTGCAAAAAATATCGATCCAGACTTAGTAATTGACGATTTGTATTCTCTCAAGGATTGTGGGGTGCAGCTTAAATAATGTATTTTATTTTATACTAGTTTTTTGTAATGATCGAATAGATATTTTCTTTTGTTTTGGTCGAATCTTTATATAGTTGTGCATATCATTTGCATTTGTTTACACTTTCTTGTTAAATTTCATGTTTCATTAGTGTTTGTTATGTGTATTCTATATATGTGCCTTTTGAAGGCCTAGTATTTGATAATTTTCTTGAAAGATTGGATAACAAGAAAAAAAAATTAGCCCTCCTAACACAAAAAACTTGGTTCCGCCCCTGCTTTGTACATCTTATTTGCATGCCCAAGATCAACTATATATATATAAATGAAAACAGAAAGATATTCATGGGCGGAAAAAAAAAAAAGAAAAAAAGAAAAAGAAAGGAAGACAGAAGAAAAACAGGGGCTGGAAATCCATTAAAATGAAATAACGTGCAGCTCTGCTGCATTTTCTCTTTTTAATTCCAGATTGTTCCCATACAAAATATGGCACAAAGTGAGAGGATGTGCAAGACAATTAGCTAGCTCCGTTGTGGTCTGCTATGGTTGATTCTTGGAACCCATATTTAGAGAGAGAGAGAGAGAGAGAGAGAGGCACCTTTTTGCCTTTTGTTTATTGGGGTGGCTTTTATTGGGAAAGTGTAATGTAAATTTCTTGGCTGCTATGACCGAATTGACTCAACAACATTAGACTTAGAGAGAGAGAGAGAGAGAGTTATTGTGTTCCTCTACTATATATCCAGAGCATGGTATTCGAAGTTTGAGTGGTTGCTTATTCTTCTGAATTCTGAGTAGTTCAGTTTCTCTGGCATTGACATTTGGCATTTGGCATCCCTTTAATTTAGATCTCATTCAGTTAAATTCTGTTTAGTTCATTAGCTAGGCATGAAATCATTGACCTTCATGCTTATCATGTGAAAACTTATATACAATCTAGAATTTATGTTTATATAAGGTTGTTTTCTTTCTTAGTAATCAATAATTAAAAAGCCAAATTAAGAAATGTTCTACCACCAAATCCAACCAAGAACGAAAAATAAAAAATAAAAGATGTCAACAAAATTTCTGCACAAGTAATTGTAGTGATCTATTCAATCTTATAAAAAAAAATTAAATTGCACAAAAATAAAACTAAGCATAATTTTTGGGCTTAATCTGTGATGCACGCCCTGGCTTTGTATTCTTGTATGTGCCTTGTTTTTTATCAAGATCCTTCTGTTTCTGGACATTCTCTTCATTATATATCATTAAACGATCCACGCCTACCCAGTCATCCCAACTGTTGAAGATAAAAGTGAAAGTTTAAACTTGCGAAAACTATAATTAGCAAAGTCATCAACTAAAATGGAGAAAGCTGAGGTTTGTCCCTTCATCACATGAGCCTCCCTCCGTCAAACAAAATTTAATTTAAATAGAAATATTTTCAGCTGCTCTAGTAAAAGTATCATCTGCTGTCACTGAATGAGAATTCAAAAGAATAAAAATAAATAATAAAAACCAAGTAAATGCAAAATACAGAAATATGATTTCCCATCAATCCAAGCATTAAAACTGACATACCCGCAAAACTGGGGTAAGAGCTGAAATAAATTATAGAACCAAATCGTTGATGTGGTACTAAATATCCAACAAGAGATTTGAAAAATGGAATATTAAAACAGAAAATACTTATGAGGTAATGCACATAAAACAAATCCATGAGTCAAACTGTAACACCCCACACAGGGTAACCCCTATGCGGAAACGCCACAGTGACATAAAACATCAAGCGCTTATCTTTTGAGTAATTTCTTTTTAAAATTTATACTGTTTAAAATAGTTTTTCAAAATACGCGTGCGGAAGTCTTTAAATAATTTTTCAACATCTCAAAAATTAAAGATAGCGCTGAGTACTAGTTTGTATCATGAGTACAGTCCCGTAATGTACTCGAATTCCAGAAACATCCATTTAGTTACTGAGTTGGATAGAGTCTTGTGCTGATAACGTGTTATCAACTTAAAGAAAACACACAGTAGAAAAATAAACGAACACCAGGATTTACGTGGTTCAGCAAAATTGCCTACGTCCACGGTGAGTCATTTTTATTATTGTAAATCATATTACAAGAATACAATATCTTCTTTTCTCAACACATTCAGAAATATTCACATGCTTCGACATTCTCATATCTGTCAACAAATTTTATCATCAGCCAAATATCACATAAATAAATCATCATATTTGTAATTCATTTATATATATTACAGAATATATCCATCACTTTTTCACAATAAATAATTTTACACTACATGCATGCTTTATGCATATGACAGATATAGGATGCAATGCTCATGTAGTCATACCTGTCATTTCCTCTGTTCTGTTTTTCCTGCAAAATATCAACCATTCACACTGATGGTAACCTTATTTTAGGATTCACCATTTCACCACAATAGATGGCTACCTCATTTTAAGGTACTCAATCATCTCAACCATTCTCAATCATCTACCACAACAGCATCCCCGCCTTTTTAGGATAAATATCACCCAGTCCCCGCCTTTTTAGGACCTACCGCGACTGTCCCTCATTGACAGGAGGATTTACTTGCTATTTTTAGCAATGGTGATATATTAGCGCACTAACTGTTTCCAGGATCTTTTGTCCATCGGTGGTATCTCAATTTCTCGTTTCCACAGTTACATAAATAATCACAAATGCATATGATTTTCTATGCAATATATCTCACATGTAACTGTATCTCTTGCCAGATACAATTATTCTAAGCAATACATATGGCATACATCTCATATCAACAATTCATGTATGGCAATTCATGCGTACATTTCATAGTATATCAACTCAACATATATCTCATATCAACAGTTATAGCAGTCATATACAAATAAATCATTCTGCTCACTCAACTTGAGCCACCATATGTAACTGTGCCACTGTAACATCCCGTACTTCTCTAAGTAACAATATTGTCCGCTTTGCCTGCACGCGTAACATGCACGCTCATACACACATATTCACATGACAAGTGCACGGTTTTATTTTCTCAAAACACATTGTTACTATGAGATGTATGGAATTTACTGATAAACCCAGTCACTTTCTCATAACATCATCACCACATGCCATATGCCAATTTTATGTGCAATAATTATGGCAAATATCACAAGTATGTATTTTATACAAAACAATTAACATGCTTCATCATTTTATTCAAAATAATAACAGCATGTTATAAACTTTACAAATATCACATGCATATATTAACAGTTTATATATATGCCAATATGATTTCCATAACTTGTATTTCCAAGATCTTTCATTAATCATCATGATTTTTATAAAAAACAATTATTCATGATTTTTAACTATTTTCCAAAGACTCATAATTTTGGAAGATAGTTAATTTTCTATCCACATGAATTTTCTATACAAAATAATCCATTCTAGAACACTTGTTTGATTTTTGTAGAATTTATCAAATTTTGTTAGATTGAAAAATCATACTAGAATAGTCAAAATACCATGAGGTTACATGGTAAGCCTTATGGTGCACCTTCACTAAGCTCCATAATTTTCTAGGCTTTTTCATGCATCCCAAACAACAACTTTTACACTCATTAATATCAACTTGATTTAATAGGATTCTTAAAAATAATTCCCAATCAAAATCATATCCACAAGCACTAATTTGCAATTGAGGGTGTATGGTCTACTATGCACCTTCATAGCATAGGATCATACATGCACACTCACGTACATGGCACATCAATATTTTCCATGGCCAACTTTGCACACTTATATCTCCTTCGTTTCTCATCTGATTTGGATGATTCAAAATGTTACAGAATCTGTGTGATACAAGCTTTCAAAATATAATGGTAGTGTATAACACCTCCCATCCGAGCATATTTAAAAATGATGCCAAAGTGGGCTAGTTAATAAAATTTCAGATTTTTCGGCAACTTCGTTTCTCAATTTCTCTCACAATTCACATCCAATTGAAGTGATTCAAAGTTCTAAATTCATATAAAATCAATCTATACCATATATGTAAAAATCATAATTTTTCGATATACTGTGAAAATACCCCCTGTGCTTACTATTAAAGCTTCATGGAAGCTTTCTCTCTCTAGAAATTCTAATTCACCCGTAGGTCTTTTTCTATGATTTTTGTCTCTAAAAATTCTTAAATTCAAGCTTTACAATATACTCAAATTTCAGAATTTTCGGACATATACACAATATACTACAAATTTTCAAAGTTTCAGTATTACTAAACTTCAGAAAATTATAGAAATTAATCTATTCATCGGAAAATTCCCAAATTTGGTATACATGATCCTGAGTTGATATAGTTGATGGGAAAAATAGTCCAAAAGTTTCAGTTTTTCATTTTTATATAAAATAAAAATCCAAGATTTGAAATCCCCATATATATATATATATATATATATATTCAATCCAAAAATTGAAATATAATCAAAATAGAAATACTATTTCACCTCACTAAGCTCTGAATTATGAAATAAATTTACCAATTGCTATGTGTTTGTGCAGCTCCCTCATCCCCTCAGCTTCTCCTTTTTCTCTCATTCAATTCTCTTTCTTTTATTTTCTTCTCTCTCTCCCTTCTTTTTCCCCCCTTGGAAAGGAGAAAGACATCAATAATATACCAGTGTAGGAGTAGCCAGTCCCGATCTTGATGCATCAATAATAAATTTATAGCATTATAGCTAGGTTCCCCATCTAGTCTAATGCTAGAGAGCATTATTACATTTAAAAGTTAGCCAACATGTGGACCTCTTTCCCTCTCTCTCTCTCTTTCTTTCTTTTCCTTCTCCCCCCTTCTCTTTCCCGTCTCCAGCCCTCTTTTTATCTCTCTCTCTCCTTTATCTTTCTTCCCCCCTACCTTTCTCTTTCTTTTTCTCTCCACTTATCTTAATTTTTATAGAATCTCTTTTCATCTTCCGACATCCCATTTCTATCTTCCATTCAAAACACAAACACCCCACTACCCAACAAATTGGGTGGGGTCTCACCCTAATCATATATATATATTGAATCAATCATTCACTCCATTATAATTATAATGCATTCCTCCACCACTTGCCGACAATAATGCATTTCAATTATAATGCATTTATAACACTCTCATGCACCCTTCTCAAAAAGTGGCTACGTGGCACACTCTATGGCCAAATAATTAACATGCGCCATAAATGTAATAAATAAAATAAAATAATAACAAATACGGAAAAAAAATTACTATTGAAAATTTTGGGGTCTCACACAAACGCAGCTCAAGAAGACGAAATGGCCTAGATCTTAAGGTAGTTAGGTCTCCCTCATTTTTTTTTGGCCACAAACATGAATCCACTACAATAAATAGTTACAAAAATTGCTATAGGAAAAGAATATGAGTAATTTTGAAATTTATCATGGGATAATTTTGAAAATTTACATTTTTTTTTTAGTAATGATATTGTACTCTTTTTTTTTTTTAACTGTGCATAGTATTTTCCTTTGGACTTAGTCCTGCACTAAAAATCCTAATAAGAACTCACACATTCTTTATTAAATTTTAAAGCAACTCCAATGGTGGGTTTATATGTGGATTCGGATTTATTTTTTGAGTCTAGATGCTAAATTCCTTGCTCTAACGATGGGTTTAAAAGCGGATTCAAAATAACTTAGATCTAAAAGTTGGGCCAAATTTGAATTCAAGTTTAGATGGATTCATTTTTCTCAAGACACATTATACATACAAATTTCGTGTCCTGAAAATTAAATGAACAAAAAAAAAAATATGGACAAATGTAAAATTGTATTGATTTATAAAATATATGATGGGTACAATTTTCAGTGGGTATATTCTTTATAATAAAAGAATAAAATCCTTTTATTAATTATCCTTTGATGGCTTGACGAGATAGCTTGATCTTAAATCAGGTAATGGCTTGATGTTGTTGATGTTGATTCAAGGACTAAAATAGCTTGATCTTGAATCTGGCTTTGGCTTGATATTGATCCAAGAAGGGCATTGAATGTTTGATCTTGAATCAAACAAGTTTTCATGGCTTGATTTGATTTAAGGGCGACAATCGCTTGTTCTTGAATCAAATAGGTTTACTTGACTTGATTTGATTCAAGGGCAAGGGGCTTGATCTTGAATCGGACTTCGGTGGTGGAAGATTTGACACTTGTATCTCATCTTGATGAGTATTTCCAATGTTGAAAAAAGCTTGAAGGTCTAGAGTTGGCAAAATTTCGACTCTCTGGTTGAAAGTCTAGAGTTTGACAGTACTTCAATACACTGGAAAAGTCTCATTTTCTTGAATGAAAGCCTCCTATTTATGGAGGAGTTGATGCCCATCTTCAAGGGATCTTGCCCAATTAGAAAAAAATTATTTTCTAATTAATTTAATTTAAAGATAAGTAGAAGATTTCTCTTTTTTGGTGATGATGTGGCCTCCTATGTGTTAACACGTGTCACTTAGCATATACCCACATTAGTTTTGATGAGTCACCCTTATTTGTGGAACCTGCTAGTCTTGAATTTGAAATATTGACTAATTAAAAGTTAGATCGTTGACCAATCGAACAATGATTTGTACTCCAATAAATTTTTGGTGTCCGCACACATAAAAATCTCTATAAACTTGTGCATAGTTTAGGAGAAGAAAAAGATAGAGAGATGAGCCAAAAAAATGGATCTACCACTATTGGAGCACTTGGATCTAAATAATTATTTATTTTACTGTAACATATTCAAAAGATAGATTTGAATCCAAAAAAATAGATTGAATCGTAGGAGTTGCTCTTTAGCATACACTCAACGGATCAAAGAAGCTTAGAGGTCCTTTAGTCAATTGACTTTGTCTGTTTTAAAAGCTTATGACTCCTTATGTCGCAGGCTTTGTTTATTCTCATGGAAATCTCCATTGTGATTATTGAAAACATATATATATATATATATTTTTTCCGGAGAAATATCCCAACTTTTGATTAAGCTAATCCCTTTCAACCGACCCTAACTATTCAACTATAATACAAGTTTTATCATGACAACGTAAAATATAAGAAAATGAAAAATGCATTACTTTCTTTACTGTCTTTACACTACTATGGGTTTCATGTAGACATAAACTTATATCAACATATGTGGACTACATCATTACTGTATATATACACACACAAAAATGAGTATATATAATTGTTTCTGACAGACAACCACGACCGTTCTTAGAACCATTGTAATTAAGTTTGTTTCGAAAAACAAATTACAACAATTTTAGAAACCATCAATACATATATGTATATATATAGTCCCGGTCTAGTCAGTATATGCCCATATGTCTTATGTAACTTTGAAACTAATAGACAATTGTTGGTTTATTTTTTTTGGGGTTGACATAGATAATTGTTGGTTGCATATTTTGAAAAACTAACTGTTGAAGTAGATATTCTTGTTATGGACATCATGCATGTCAAAAATCATGGTGATCCAATGTAAACATCTCAAAATATAGGCCCAAAAAAATTGACTATTGAAAATTGTCAATTTTTCTCAGCAACATTTCTAAGAAACTAGCTGTTGGATCACTGACACTTTTGGCATGCATGACATACATTAGTTAGTATCTAATCCAATAGTCAATTTTTCAAAATATGTACTTCACAATTATCTACTAGCTACATTCTTACATAAACTTACGTCATTTAACATATAATTGTAGCTTGAACCCAAGTATAATATCACTATCACAATTTTGAACACAATGGGCATGAATGGTTCCAAATGCTCTTCCAATTCTCTGTTTAAGTTCTACTCCGTACTAAATATGTTTACCACAGCTCGACTTATGTGCGTCCAAATGGTTTTGTTCTCTATATTATTAGTAATTGCTTTCACGAATTATGTCAGCAATTGTTTGAATGAGTTCATTACGGCTTAATCGATGACGATAAAAGGTAAATGTGTTGGCTTTAACGTTTCACTTTTCACGCCCACTTTTCAGTTTGAACAGTCTGAAACAAAGCATAATGAGTACGCTTAAAAATTGGAGTGCTGTTACACGGGAACAAAATTTAGACCAGATAATATAAGTGATTTCCTTTGTTCCTTTTGTTGATACAATGAATATATATTTTCTCTCTTTTTCTCCGAAAAATACCAACAATATTTGAGTACGCAACTTTTTACTTCAAAGAGTCAAGTACGGAGGAAGTGGGAACATGTTCTGTGGTCACCAGGAGGTAGAATACATGGCAAAAAAAAGGACACAATAGAGCAATACTGGTTTGCAAAAGCTCTCGGGCATTGGACTTTGATACTTCTCCGATAAGATATGCCATGTTTGGACTTTTCGTTCTAAATACTGTTACATAGCTCCACATCCTACATAAAAACATAAAGATGAAATTTTGAGTACAAGTATCACAGCAAATACGTATCATTATGTTTACGCAAGTTTGGGTTTACCCAAGCACTTTCAAATTGGCGACTTGTTGATATTATGAGTTTGTGAACAATGTCAAGACTTGCATAGGATCAGTTCAACATATTCCATGTGTGAACAAACAACGATATATATTATAGTAATAAATGTATAAGAAAGCTCAAAAATATCAAGGACATTCTTTAATTATATGCATGGAAGAAAAAAAACAAAAACAAACAAATCCAAATGAGTCTCCGTTCAATGCCCCCATCTCCACCCAAACAAAATCATCTAAGACCCTTGAGCCATTGGATTGGAATCTTGAGATGAATCATGCATTAAGTGAATGAGAATTCAAGGGCTTATGTTCTTAGCTGATTTTAGTTAAAATGAGGTATAGCTGATAAGATCAGGACTATATATATATATATATATATATATATATATATATATATATATATA
>JAESVK010000101.1:1889360-1913330 GCA_017140935.1 Hamamelis virginiana
ATGTTTCCACAAATCCCATAAATCCCCTCACTAATACTAATAAAACCTTCATCAGAAACGAAATTAGAATTCAAATTCAAATCACCTTTCTCCAGAATACCAGACCCAATTTGTCTAATATGACCCTTCTATTCATACACCCTTTTATTCTGCCCTGTCTCCCAGTATGCCACCTGTCCTCCTATACCTTCTTCCTTCTTCTTCAACCTTCTTACCCATGCACCAATTTTTCATGCTACCTGCTTGCAAATTCCTCCATTCCTGCCCCTCATGGTTGTTCTGCCTTGCAATTTTATAATAAACTCCGCTATCCCTAATATTGCCTTCATTCAGATGTGACATCTCCTTATTACTTAGGGAAATCAATCACATTTTGATTCAGTAATGTTCTTTACCCAATTCAAAATCCAGAAAATAAGGGCATAAATCATTCTCCACCACCTTCACCTTCAAATTATTCATAATCTTAGTGTTCCTATCAATCTCTATCAATCCACCAATTTTTTTTTTTTTTTTGCAATTCCTAAAAAAACCCTTTCATACCACAAATGAAAAGGAAGTCCCTCTACAGCCAACCATCCCCCATTGCACACCAATTTCGAACCAAAAATAGACTTGAGTGAACATAAATTCTCAAAGAAAAGTGGACCCAAGAACCTTCCCACCAAATTTTTTTCTCACAAAAAAAAAAAAGCAGAGCCTTATTGCTTTGAAACGAAAACATTACTATCCACCAAATTCAACACAAGATAATCTTCTTCTAGCTAACCTCCACTCTGTTGAAGAAGGAAATCGGTCGCATGACCTCGGTTGTTGGTTTCCTCAAGAGAAGGCTAATGTCCCTTTGACCCCTACCCTGCCAGGCAGGTCGTGGTCCTGGGAGCCTTGTCTCCCTTGAGAGCGTTGCATTCGCACTCTCTCCTTATCTGGGGAAGGCAGGGGGGACGTCGAGGAGGGCTTCACGGTGCTGGTGCATCAGCGACCTTGCCCCATGACGGGGTAGGGCACGAAGAGGCCTCCGTTGATATAATTCCCTTAGTCTGGCTAAGGATGCTTGCCCGAGGGAGCGAAAGGCCTTCTGAGGCACACTCATTAGGCAAGAGCAAAGAGGGGCTAGTCGCCCTCACCCTCCCCGCATCAGAAGCAAGAAGGGGCTAGTCGCCCTTGCTCCTCTTCTTCCACAGGATCGAACACTGGGGATTGGTTTGGCGGTAGGGACAGAGAGTCGCCAAGGTGAAGGGACGCCCTCGCAAGGAGCTAGGGTCGCCCTTTTGCCTTAACCAGGTCAAGTTGGTGACCCAAGGCACGACACGTAGGCAATGCAGCGTATTTCCCTCACCACGGCTATTGACCCGTCGCTTCGGGCTGTGTGCATGCCGGCAACATTGGCTTTGGCCAGAGTTGTAGTCCCAGGTCGAACATTTTAGTGTTAAGACCTGGGATGGCAGCACCTGCCGTACAAGACAGACTGGATGGTATGCCCATTTTCGTGATTAGAAAATGGCAGAGAGTCAAGGCGTCACTATTGGCTACGCCCTGGCCCCTCTATTGACTGTCTGGCTGCCTTGCACCGACTATCCCTCCCCTATAAAAGGAGAAAGAAGAACATCATTTAAAGGATCCAACAACTAGAAAGAGAAGGGACTTAATTGCACATTGCCCATAGCGCTTCTGCAATCCTAAGCTAGGGTAAACAGAGGCTACCCTCGACAAAGTCGTGCGTTAACAACGGTCACTACAACTTTCTCTGTTCCCCTTTCCCTCCCATCTAATCCTACCCCTGTCACTTGGAGGTGCTGCGACGGTCCCTCGAGGTTGCTATCCTACGGCAGTCCTCACGATTGCAAGAACCTCTCCAGTTTCCTTAGTAAACACACTCCAAATCTTTCACAGACAAAATCATTTCTCCAATCTCCTCCTCAATCAGAGAAGATGCAACCATAAGAAATTTGATTAGCAGTCACAGCAACTCAACATAGACCATTTGGTTGCTTAACAACCATACCTTTGTCAACACCTTTCCTGCTCAAGGAACAGTTTCTAACTTCCGTAAAGACTGCTACAATCATCTTCCAACCCCAACCATTTTGGCCTTTGGGGAAAATCAGAACTCTTCGTCTGTCTCTACCTCTTACAACTGAAAACATTGCATACCAGCCCCCAATATTCTTTCTCAACTCCAGTGAAAAAACTGAACCGCCAACTCTAAATTTCCAGAAGAAATCAATCTACTCTTTCCACCTTACCAATTCCTCGAAAGCTTTAGTCAGTCATCCAAACACAGCATTGTCCAACCACACTGAGGCCCTACTGTCTCCATATTTACTCCCCTTTTCTGCAAGTAGCACTCTATTCAACTCTCCCTCTTTGACCAGAAGCTCAAACACCCTGTTCTCAATGAAGAAAGAAAACCTATTCTCCCTCCTCATCTCCTTTGGAAGCTTTCTTTTTCTTCTCTAAGTAGATATTCTCATTTAAACCTCTATCTACAATTATTCCTTTTTTTTATTAGCTCTATCCACTTTTAGTTTCCCAGAATTTTGCTCTTACACACATAGCTTTTTTGTAAAAAAATGAAAAGCTATTTAGTTCTTCTTCTAATCATTGTATCTACTAATTCCATTCCTTTACCTGTTAACGCTCCTATGCTCCAGATTGCCAAATGAATCCCATAATATTTGTATAATTAGTTGTTTACTCCATTGTTTGAACTCAAAATTTTGAGGAAGTAGGCAGCTATTATTTATTTTGCTAAACTATTGTAAGCTATATTTTGTAACTAGAATGCCCTTTTCTCTTTACTAAGAAGATTAATTATTTCATGAATAAAAACCATTTGTGCTTCTTGATGGTTCGAATTTGCATCGAGTAAATTCAATGTTTTTAACTGGGAGCAAAACCCAATAGGGGAAAATACACTTTGCACCCCTGCACTTTAAAAGTGAACAATTGAACCCTTGCACTTTCAAAATTTGGCATAGGGGCTTACGGTGGCTTACGGTGTTTAAAAATATTGTGATTTGACCAATATACCCTAACCCCTCTGTTGCTACCCCAGATCCCCTTTCTTTTTTTCAAGTAGCCATTTTTTCAAACACATGGGGAATACTTTATAGTTGAAGAAACTGCATAACAACAACAATAAAATGGGATGCCATTACTACCGCAACAATAAGTTTACTAATTTAGAATCTGAAAGCATACAAGTTAAGCGGACTTACAGGCAGTGTCCTGTGGTGTGGAGTGTAGAAACCAAAAAGATTTTTCTCTATATTCAATTTTTTAGTGAATCCTCGTGTGGCAGGGATTGAACTTGTTTCGAGGTGCTCTGGAGGGTCCAGAAGAAGGGATTTTGAAGTCTAATGTAAAGGCTGCACTGCAACCACTTTTGAAGGCAATGGCTGCTCGTGTCACCCTTGGGACAGGGAATTCATTGGGCCCTGAAGGTCCTAGTGTTGAGATTGGTTCATCCATAGCCAAGGGATATGGTGCTTTGTTTGATAGAAGTGCTAAAAGAAAGCTCTCTCTTGTGGCTGCTGGAATCTCTTCTGGTTGGCATTTCTTCATCACACTAATTTGTCAAGTCAGATGCATGCATATGATCATTTAATATTATGAATTCGCTCTGCTTTCAATATTTGCTCAAACTGGTAATTCATCTCTCACTAGAAATGGGTCTGAATTCAATTATCATTCTGAAGAGATATACCTAGAGGGAATGTGGATAAGAGAGAAAATGAGTGGGTTTTGCAGATTTTCGTGGGAAAACAGAGTTTGGAATTGGAATTCAATTCTTAAAATAAAATTATTTTCTGAACTGAACAAATTGAGTGGGTGAGCTATTCCACTGCTGTTTTTCTTTTTCTTTTTTTTATTTCAAAATTTTAGAAATGGGTTTTGATGTGTTGGAAATTGGAGTTCAAATGAGGAAATTAACAAGAACATGCTATAGATCAGTTCACAATCATCCATTCCTGTGGGTATGCTGTATTTTCCCTTTTGGTTTCTGCTTCTCCTATTTTGGTGTGCACTGCTATATTGCTTGGAACCCTTCTGAGTCTGGGGCAACCGAACATACCCAAACTCGAAATTAAAGAAAAGAAAACCCACGAGATTGGGGCGATTGAAGAAAAGAATACCCATGAGATTGCTTGGATCCCATGGTTGTTCGGAAAGATGAGAGCTTTACCGTAGAGAGATACATAGGGAAGGGAAGGAATACAGTGGAAAAGGGTAATGAGGAAACCAGTGAGGTCAGTAAGGTTGAGAAAAGCGATTGTTGGGATGATAATATCTAAGCATATTTTCTAAAATAATAATAATAATAAGGGCATTTCTGTCAATTTACATGCAACAATAGTCCTGTGACAATTATTCCATCAAAAATATAGACGGTCAACTAACAGAAGGGACCAATTTGCCAAATTTTGAAAGTGCAGGGGTTCGATTGTTCACTTTTAAAGTGCAGGGGTGCAAAGTGTATTTTCCCCAACCTAATATAAAGGTTCCTGCGTCAAAGGTTCAAATTATCCTCTTTTAATCCCATTTCCATGAGTTTGTGGCCAGAGTTTGATCATTCTTCCCTTTCCAAAGAAGACAGTTCATGGTTTGCCAACCTTGACCCCATCTTATAGTAGATATTATAGTCATTTGCCAGAATTTATGCTTATACAAGGTTGTTTTCTTTCTCAGCAATCAATAATTGAAAAGCCAAAAAAATGTTCTTCACTAAATTCAAGAAGGAAAAAAAAGAAGTCAACAAAATTTATGCAAAAATAATTTAAACTACACCAAAAAAAAAAAACTAACATGCAGAATTTCTGGGTTTAATCTGTGATGCATGCCCTGGCTTTGTATTCTTGTCTGTGCCCTGCATTTTATCAAGATCCTTCTGTTTCTGTACATTCTCTTCATTATATATCATCAAACGATCCATGCCTACCCATTCATCCCAACTGTTGAAGGTAAAAGTAAAAGTTTAAACTTGACAAAACTGTAATTAGCAGAGTAAGTCATCAATTAAAATGGAGAAAGCTGAGGCTTGTCCCTTCATCACAATGAGCCTCCCCCCATCAAACAAAATTCAATTTAAATAGAAATATTTTCAGCTGCTCTAGTAAAAGTATAATCTGTTGTCACCGAATTAAAATTCAAAAGAATTAAAATATTTATAAATAAATAATTAAGGTATTGGAGACAATTTCGTGCAAGTACCATAAATAATTGGCCATTGAAATTCAATAAATCCCAACCCAACCCAAAACAAACATTTAGACAAAATTTTAACAAGTCAGCAAGCGCTTCAAAGGAAAGCCATACAAACACTGAAAGTTCCAATCTTTTAAATGTAAACAGTGACTAGCATACTCTAACAAAGAGTAAATATTATTTTAAAGGAAGATGCATAATTATACATTATACCACACACAAATACACATTTATTTTTTATTTTTTATTTATAATCAACAATTATATTAAAAAACCAAAGGACAAGGAGTCCTACTTGCAAGAAGATCCAACAAAAACAAATAAAAAACAACATACTCAAGGATTACAAACAGCCACCCAATTATCCCTAATGACAAACAAAGGAACACCCTTAAACTCTCTCGTCACCGAAACCCACAAAAAGGTTAAAAACCAAGTTTATATATGTGCACAAATACACATATATTATGTGATGTGGATCATGATGCATAAGGATACAATTAGTTATTATTTATTTTTATTCTAGTTAAGCTATTTCTATTTGGTTGTAATTCTTTTTATTAGTTTCCTTGTGGAAGTAGAATTGTTTTAATTAGTTTCCTTTTAGGAGTAGGATTGTTTTCTATATAAAGGGAGTAAACCCTTTATTTTGGTTAGGCTTGATGATTAATGAATTTTCTCTCTAATACTTTGAGTTCTCTCTCTCTTTCTCTCTCTTTCTCCCTAATATTCTGAGTTCTCTCTAATTTCTTTCTCTCTATTTCTCTCTCTTTTCCTCTATTTCTTTTCTTGGTATTCAAGTCTCATCAATTGGTATCAGAGCATAATCACATTCCAACCTAGAAAATCGCAACCATACAACCATACAAAGCCTATTGAACTCACAAATATTGATTCCAGCCCGTGTGAGTATATATATATATATATATATATATATAGGGATGTTCCATTGGGGTCTAGACCCCATTTTCATATGCGGTCCTAGCATCCAAGCCGTCCATTGCAAGAAAGTTCTAAAGGCTCAAAACACGCAACAAGCTTTCACAAATAACGAGGCGTCTTTTGCTGCAAAAAGCCAACAACTCGGCCACTCTCTTACCTGCACGTCTCTCTCTCTACCATCCTCTCTCCGGCAGGACTCCTCTCTTTCCGGCAGCGGCAGCTCCTCTCTGGCAGACTTGAAGAATCTGTTACCAAGAAAGTGCCTGTTTTCTGCTTGCTAGACTGCCTCTGGAACCATTTTCAGGATATGCTTTTACCAAATGCAACCTTAGCATGTAAACGTGAGAGGGTTTCAGCCTTTCAGGAACTAAAATGGTTTTGATGATGGTTGCTTTATTAACCTATTCCCCACAAGGGAAACAAAAATAGAAAGGAAAAACCGTGAAAAAGAGAGGTTTTTTTTCTAAGGCAAGCCAAGAAAGTTGAGAGGGTGTTAAAACCCTTTCATATTCATTGCAATTGATTAAGTTTTCTTTCATTAAATCCTTTCCGTAGATAGTTTGGAGTTTGGACTTTTAACTGATTTGGTAAGTTTAGTTAAAATTGATATGCCGCAAAAAAAAATAATAATAATAATGAAATAAAATTTGAAAGACACCTAGTTGTTTGATTCTAAAAATGAAGTTAGTGTTGGAGAGATAGTTGGGCTGCTATCATCAAACAAGCCAAGAAACAACTGCATATTTTTCAACACCTTCTCAAGGTTGAAGCTAAGAGGGAACATAGAAAGTTGTGTTGCTATCATCAAACAAGCCAAGAAACTGCATATTTTTAAACACCTTCTCAAGGTTGAAGCTAAGAGGGAACATAGCATTTCCATGCTCTAATTGCTTCCCAATCCTGGGGCCTTCAGAAAAACTCAAAGCTATGTACTTTTCAATCCATGGGCCTTTAGAAGAACCAGATGCTAATTGCTTGAATCATTTTCACACACCATAGACAACAAAACAGGAAAAAAAATGCTGTAGCCAAAGTTCCTTGGAAAATAATTCTGTTCTTTGCTTTTATTAAACAGCAAATAGAACTGAAATACATGTATATGACATAGAATGCAAATATCTGCATTCTTCTGCAGATTCATCAGTAAGCCCCCAACAGGGAAACAACATCGAAAAAATGGGGGCAAAACTATATTACAATTTACAGGTGGAATAACTACAATTGAAGACTCAACCTAAGGGCAGCCCCAAATAAGGACCAAAGTGACAGAGCACAAATTACAGTTGGGCTTTGCTCTACACACTACTATGTTAATCAACCAATGGCTCGTAAAGTAGCTACCACGATGGGGGTTGAAGTTGCTTCAGCCGTCATACAACTTGCCTCATGGTAGGTCTTGTAGAAAGAGAGTCGACAGTGCACACAACCGCCAAATGTAAAACTTCAACCAAATCATCATGGGGACCTGCAACCCATAACTCTGCAGTGAAGAACTCCTTGGCGTGGCCCTGTCGCAAGAACATGCACGCCCAAGTAACAATATTGAAACCGTTCCCATACGAAGAAAATGAGGGATCCAGGGCTTTCTTGTCTGACATTAACTCGAGCAGCACCACCCCGTAACTGTAGACATCAGCCTTGTCTGAAACACGGCATGTAATTGCATATTCTGGAGCAACATACCCAAATGTTGCTCTGTTCTCTCTCTCTTTGGGTGGGGCTATTTACAGCCCACCATTTTACTAAAGGCAACCCATTTAAAATTTTTATTGGATCTATTTTATCCTTTTCTAACTACGGCCCACTAATCTTTAGGCAACCCATTACTATACAAAACAAAAGTTTTAATATACCATAAATGCCCCAAGTCTAAATACAACCCATTACTCTCAATCCTCTCAATCACCAAGCTCTTCAAACAACAACTTCTTCTTCTTCTTCTTCCACCGTCATCAAACACTACTACCGCAGTCATGACAACAAAAGACTGTGGCAACCACAACAACAAACGCAAAAAAAAAACCTCAGCCCCCAATACCCCCAACTAAAACATATTACCCCAAAGCTTTCATTTTATGTTTGTTTGTATATTATTGGTAAACATTATATTTGGATTAAACATGCTTCAAAACATGAAAAGTAGCACTCTATAACCATTATGGTGTGATGGCATTATGAAAAAAAACTATATTTCGATCGGAAAATAGAAAAAAAAAAAAAACTGTGTTCGTGTTCGCATTCGGCCTGGTAAGTCCGAATATTAAGCTTTAGTATTCGATAAGCCAACACCGAATGTGAAGCTTTAGTATTCGGTAGGCCAACACCGAATATGAAGCTTTAATATTCGGTAAGCTAATGCCGAATATGTAATTGCCGAATATTGAACCTACATATTCGGCACTAGCTTACCGAATATTAAAGCTTCATATTCGGTGTTGGACTACCAAATATTAAAGCTTCACATTCGAACTTACCAGGCCGAATGCGAACACGAACACAGTTTTTTTTTTTTTTCTATTTTCCGATCGAAATATGGATTTTTTTCGTAACACCGTCACACTATAATGGTTATAGAGTGCTACTTTTCATATTTTGAAGCATGTTTAATCCAAATATAATGTTTACCAATAATATACAAACAAACCTAAGACAAAAGTATTTGGGGTAAGATGTTTTAGGTTTGGTGTTGGAGTAATATGGTGTTGGGGGTAATATGGGTTGCTTATAGTATTCCTGTTATGTAATGGGTTGTATATTAATTAAAATTTTATTGTGCTCCCTTTATTAAAAATACAAATGGGTGGGTTGTAGTTAGAAAATGGACTGTCTTTAGTAAAAGGTGGGCTATAAATAGCCCCACCCTTTCTTTTTCTCTCTTTCTCAGTTCCTCTATTCTCCCCTGTTTTGCAATTTCAGTCTTTATTCATGACTGAATTTAATTTTGTCATAAAGCTTGTAGATTCGCAATGACAGAGAGGAGTCCTGCCGCTGCCGGAGAGAGAGGAGTCCTGCCGAAGAGAGGATGGTAGAGAGAGAGATCTGTGCAGGTGAGAGAGTGGCTGGCCGAGTGGTTGGCTTTTGCAGCAAAAGGTGCCTCATTATTAGTGAAAGCCTGTTGCGTGTTTTAAGCCTTTAGATCTTTTTCGCAATGGACGGCTTGGATGCTAGGACCGCATATGAAAAATGGGGTCCGAACCCCAATGGAACATCCCTCTATATATATATAGCGACGTGCGCGCCCACACTACCAGAAACACCACCTCCACGGCTGCCAACACCACTAAACCACCCCAGTCGCCGAAATCACCACCGGAAGAAAAATCTCACTGGAAAAGTACTCCACGCGCCGTCACACGCTACCTGTGCATCGGCGCGTGAGATCTACACGCACGTGTCAAATCCACGCGCCTCACATAGCCACACCCTTCCGCGCATCACGGTTCTGCTTGCAATCTCGGCTCTGCATCAGCTTGGCTCGGCTCCAAGCCGGCTCAGCCCACCCAACCCGTTCTGTTGACCTGACCCGTATTTTGACCCGTCGACCCGACCCATTGATCCATTGACTACCACTTGTTAGCTGACGTGGCAGATTTTTCCGGAAATTACAGTTTGCTCCTCAAACTTTCTGGAAATTACAATTCTGCCCCTAAACTTTCTGGAAATTACAAATTGGCCCTTCAACTTTCTTAAAATTACAAATTGACCCCTCAACTTTCTGAAAATTACAGTTTGGCCCCTCAACTTACTAGAAATTACAGTTTTGACCCCCATAGCCTTCCTAGCGTTTCGAAGTCCTGATTCCGATTTTGCGGTCCATTTGGGTCAATTCAACTTCCACAGTGGAGGTTTACCCATCATTGTGCCTCGGTGAACGGTACACGTCTCCTTTTCATTGAAAATTTGTGGGTTTTGTTTCAATTAGTTGGTAGCTTATTAAATTTGTGTTAGGTCCCTTTTTAAGCCTTCTATCATTTTCCCAATAGTCAACGAAAAAAAAAAAAAAAAAAACATTTATTCTTGTCATCTTTTCTTTCTTGTTTCCTCTACCTTTTTTTTTTTTCAAACTCTAGGCCACCTTTCTGATATATTTCACACACCCATTGCCTTTCCCTTCCCTACTTCACCCCTTTCATACTTAGGCACACAATTTTCATATTTTCTTTATTTTTAATTCAGTTTTCCTTAAGTGCTCATTAGTGGTAATTTGTATTTCTAATTTAGGTAATTTAAGACGTGTCAGCATTTCACCACCTATTCACAGCCACCACCCATTCACATATCCATCCCAACTTCATTGCCTTTCACCATGACTTTGACTCACCGCTGCATAACCCTAGAGCAAGACATGACCAATGTCCAGCAGGACATAGCCACTTTGAAAGAATCATTTACCATATTTGATCGTGACACTAAGATTGAGTTTACCACACTCCGTGAGTCCATCACTGCACTTAGGGAGGAGTTAGCCTAGTCTAGAGGTCAGGATAGAGTTTACGACCCCAGGGATGTTACCAATGATCTCCCGATCGTTCAACAACCCAATGGGTGGCCCATGGATCCTCAACCAAGAATCCTTCCCCTCCCTAACCACTTTAGACGAGTTCCAGTCCCTAGGCAACATGTAGAGGACTTTGGTCCTCCTGCTGATCCATTTGAGGATGATTTAGAATATGAATATAGGCCGAGAGGACACCAAAGTAGATATCGCCCAGCATAGACAGCCTAGGAATTTCCATGACGAGCCTAGAGATATCACCACGAGGGTGAAACTCGAAGCTCTCAATTTTGATGGTAGGACTGATCCTATTGTTTTCTTAGATTGGCTGAATGATATAGAGGAGTACTGTGACTGGTATAGGATGACTGACCTACAGCGTGTTCGCTTTGCTAGGATGAAATTGACAGGCAACACCAAATGCTATTGGCACGGTGTGTTGCGTAAATTAGAGCAATTAAGAGAAGATCCTATAGTCACCTGGGCTGAGATGAGACGAAGGTTAAAGGATAAGTATCTTTCATCTTCCCATAGAAAGACTTTGTTAGAACAGTGGCATAATTTAAGACAGGGCACTGCCAGTGTTGAGGATTACACTGTGCGTTTTGAGGGTTTTATGGGAAGGTGCGAAATAGAGAAGGATCCTTTGGTGACTCTCTCTAAATATGTCAATGGGCGAAGATTGGATGTCAAGAGAGAAGTTACCTTATACTCTCCTGATAGCTTAGAGGAGGCCTATAACAAGGCCTGGGACATAGAGAAATTCCTTCGGATTCCTAACCCAAGGCGTTTAGCTTCCCAAGTTGAGGAGTCTCATCAGTTTCAGTCCCCACTTCAGTCTGTTCCTTCAAGGGGGTAACCAACCTAATATAGGATCTAGCACTTCTAGGGAAAAAGAGGTCGTCGGTACTAACAGTCGCCCAAGTGGCCCTGCTATTGAGTGTTTTCACTGCCAGAACAAGGGTCACATTGCTGCCCGTTGTCCCCATCGCACTCTCGTTCTTGATCAGGAATCCGATAACCCTTCTGCTTTCGCAGATTATACCCCTCCTGAGGATACTTCCGATGCTGAAAGGGATCTCGAGCTCGATGATGAGCCGAAGCAGTCCCATCTCGCTGTCATGCGGTGCATCCTATCTACTCCTTTAGGGGAGGATGATTGGAAGCGCACGAGCATCTTTCACACCTTTGTTACATGTGAGGATAAAGTTTGTAAGGTTGTGATTGATGGCGGAAGTACTATGAATTATAGTTGTCAAAAGCGCGCCTCAGATGCGCTTAGGCGCAAGGCGCATGCGGGAGCAACAACAGGGCCTGGCTTCAGGCTAGGCGAGGCGAGGTCCATGAAGCCCAAAAAAAGAGCGCTTTTGTGGGCTTTTTCCCAGGCGCAAGGCGCAAGGCGCAAGGCGCAAGAAAAGCACACCTTAGGGATCTCAGGCACTTCTAGCAAATTTTTTAAATATAATTGATGTTCTAAATTTTGGGAGCCGTTAAATGAAATCTGATGTTTGTGATATTTTAAAAAAAAAAAAAAAACAAGAAATAAAGAAAAAGAGGAAAGAAGAGGGATGCCACGAAGCCCTAAGTCTGGTACTCTGGTCTGGTGTTCTCCTCCTCCAGCACGCAAGCTTCAAGCATTCAATCCCCTACAGGTAAGTCTTTTTTCCTCTTCTTCTTCTTCTTCTTCTTCTTCTACGCTGTTTTCTGTTTTTTTTTTTTTTTTGGGGGTGGTTTTTGACAGGGGTGCCAAGTGTTGTTGTTTTTGTTGTTTGACCCTTTTTTTTTTTTTTTTTTTTTTTTTTGTGGTTGATGCTGCTGCCGGTGCTGCCTACTGCTGGTTCATCTTCTTCTTCTACCCTGTTTTTTTCTTCTTCTTTTTTGCTTATTCTTCTTTCTTCTTACCTGTTACGCTGGTTTTCTTCTACTGCTGAGTGCTAGCTCTGCTTCTCTGCTACTGCCTACTGCTGGTTCTGCTTCTCTGCTACATACTTCATGCTCTGTTTTATCACTTTATGTATATTGCTGCTGGCCTACTGTTTGTTGCCTCAATTTTTTTTTTCTTTTATAAATAATTATTACTTATTTATATCCTTGCATTTGAATTATCATAATCTAGTTTGATTTAACATGAAAACATTTAACAAAGTTTGTTTATTTCCCCTCTCAAAAGGCCTGTGTAGGATTTGAACCTACAAACCTTGTATGGTTGCTCAACGCCCTAACCAATTGAGCTTATAGGCCAAAAATTTGAGAGTATTCAATTATTTATGTTTAAATTGATTTATTTATTTTATTGGCAGTTAATCAAATATTTTAGAATTATTTTTATGAAAATGTGCGCCTCGCTTCTCTCAGGCCCGCGCTTTTTTTGCGCCTTGCTCCTAGGCCCCAAGAGACCTTTGCGCCTAGAGTGCGCCTTGCGCCTTTAACAACTATGCTATGAATGTGGTCACCACAGCCGGTGTAGATAGAATGAAGTTAAAGTCCGAACCCCACCCTCAGCCTTATAGGGTAGCTTGGGTCGATAAGACCACTTTACCGGTTTCAGAGAGGTGTCTGGTTTCTTTTCAGATAGGAGACTATTCTGATAGGATTTTGTGTGATGGCCTTCCTATGGATGTCGCCCATATTTTGCTTGGTCGTCCTTGGCTTTTTGACTTGGACGTGATCAACAACGGAAGGGATAATTCATACATTTTTAAGCATAACGGGAAATCTATTTGCTTGCTTCCTGCCAAACCGTCTCCCATGAGTAGAAATCCCAAGGTTAAGAATTTCTCCCAACCTCCTGTCAAGAACCATATCCATGTCCTTTCCCAAAATGAGTTTATGCGGGAAGGACAAGAGTCTAGCATAGCTTTAGCGCCTGTAGTCCAACAGTTACTTCCGGTTTCTTTAGAAAAGGTTGTTGAACCCCCTCTTGAGGTCACTACCTTATTAAAGGACTTTAAAAATATTATACCGGATGAGTTGCCACCTATGAGGGATATCCAGCATGCCATAGATTTTGTCCCTAAGTTTCAGTTATCTAATAGGGTTATGGGAAATTTATTTAGGTGCCTTGTAGGGGAGCGTCCTGGGAATTAAGACTTAATTTTACCGACTGCAGAGTTTGCGTATACTAGATCTATTAAACGATCAACTGGTAAAAGTCCTTTTCATGTTGTCTATGGTCTTTCCCCTGACCAACCCATTGGCCTTGCTTCCCTTCCCATTGACTACCGTCCTTTCATTTTTACTGATATTTTTGCCCAGCACATTCGTGATCTCCATGCTGACATTCGTCGAAAATTGCTGTGAATAATGAACAGTATAAATTAGCTGCTAATGTTCATCGTAGGCAACTGGATTTTGATGAAGGAGCATATGTTATGGTGCATATCCACCCTGCTCGTTATCCTAAACACTCCTTCAAAAAGTTACATGCCCAAACCACCAGACCATTTTGTATCATTCGTAAGTTGCTTATTTACTTGACTTACCATCTAATATGAATTTTAATCTTGTTTTCAATGTTGGGAATTTGTTTCCTTATCGAGGCACTTTTGAGCCTCCTACTGTGCCAGGTTTGTCTACAGGTGGTTCTACTTCTTTTCCTACCGCAGCTCCAGTGTACGTTATCCCACGCTTACCACTCTCGCGCACCGATCAGATTGGCGAAATTTTTGATGATCAAACTGTTCTATCACATGGTGGTCCTTACCGACAGTATCTTGTCCGCTGGAGGGATTGCCCTGGCATTGAGGATACTTGGATTACAGAAGATGAGTGTCGGCGTCTTGATCTTGATCATTTGGAGGATTATCAGCATCAGAACTCCGGATGAGAGTTTTTCCCAGCCGGGGAGAATTGATGTGGATCATGATGCATAAGGATAGGATTAGTTATTATTTATTTTTATTCTAGTTAAGCTATTTCTATTTGGTCGTAATTCTTTTTATTAGTTTCCTTGTGGAAGTAGAATTGTTTTAATTAGTTTCCTTTTAGGAGTAGGATTGTTTTCTATATAAAGGGAGTAAACCCTTTATTTTGGTTAGACTTGATGATTAATGAATTTTCTTCCTAATATTCTGAGTTCTCTCTCTCTTTCTCCCAAATATTCTGAGTTCTCTCTAATTTCTCTCTCTATTTCTCTCTCTTTTCCTCTATTTCTTTTCTTGGTATTCAAGTCTCATCATTATGCATCCTCTTTTATAGTATGTGCAAACATTTGTGTGACCCTGCACCGGAATGTAGCAAATCTTTTACAAAATCTATGTGCACTTGATTTCATTATCAGTGTGAGTAATGGTGCCTCGTACAATTTTTTTGGACTATATGGAGAGAAGAATAAAAGAAATTTTTTTTTATCGTATTGAGGCCCCTATTGGGAATTTAAACAGTAGATTGGCTAGACACCTTTTTATGTGGAAATGTCTGGATGATTTTGGTGACCTGGTTCCTTTCCATAACATTTTTTATTCATTACATTTATGGCATTTTCTTATTGTTGTATACCTTGCGTGTACAGGTTTTTCTGCCCTTTAGCCATTTTTTCTACCAAAATTACTCTCTCAATAGAAAAAATATAATAATAAACCTCACTATCTACAAGGTTTCCAAATTAGCTTTCCAGATGTTCCATCCTATACATAATTCAATCGCACAGTGAAAGTAGAGTTGCTATAGGACCAATAAAATAACAAATTTAAGAAGTCGAAAATGACTTAGAAAATCACCAACTGCAACACTTACAAAATGGATGTTGAGTTCAAAAACTTGCATCCTAAATGCAAATCACAGAAATATGGGGCCACGTCATGAAAAGAGAAAAATAAGAATTATAAACAAATCAAACAAAACATTTAGTTCCAACAATTACTAGCCTTACTCATAGAACATTTAAATAAAAATTCAGTAACAATCACCAGAAGATGTACTCACTCTTTGTTCCAGCCCTGCAAAACAGAAGGGAACATGTCATCAAAATACTGAAATAGAGATACTCTGTTTTCCCAGCAATTCAGTCACTAAAATTGAAATACCCACAAAACTGGGTAAGAGCTGAAATGAATTACAGAACCAAATTGCTGATGTGGCACTAAATATCCAACAAGAGATCTGAAAAATGGAGTATGAAAACAGAAAATACTTACGAGATAATGCACATGATACCTCCATTCCTTCTTCCGAAATTCAATTTTTGAAACCTTGCATATAGGAACATATATAACATAAGATTTAGGGCATTAAATAGAAAAAGAATTAAGCTACAAATTCAAAGATTGTATGATCTAAAGCAAAAGCATTTAAGATTACTGGAAAACCAGCATGTTCCTTCCACATGGAGTGTATTGGGGGTGGGGGTGCGGGTGGGGGTGGGGGGAGAGGAAGGGGGGAAAAAAGAGTTTGTGTGACCACAGGCTTCTTCTCTGGATGGTATCATCCCTACCCTTTAAGCATAAGGTTGTGGTTCCATCTTTGACATCTGCTATCAAGGAAAAGCGTGTACTGCTTTTCCAATTCGAGAAGGGAAGCAAGCAAGTAAGGGCAAAGCTTGCCTCCTCAGCAATGAGGAGGGTTCCTCCTTACCCTTATTATCAATTTTCCTTGTGTCCAAATAATTAAAGAGTAATTGATCATGTGCATACATCCCCCATATTCATGTTATTATGGACACATTTCACATGTACGTGTCTGCATGTTCACGTGTTAGCGTGAATATAAATACATGTTCACATATACATGTCCATATATTCATACTTTTAAGGACAATACTTGCCTCCTCATTGGTGGGGAGGAACTCCTCACCTCAATTTATATTCTGCCATGTGTTATATTTAATTTAAAAAATATGAATATGTGAATGTGGATGCACGAACATGTTGATATGGACATGTATTCATATTCATAGACACATGGCCATGCAAATATGGCAACGTGAACATTTGTCTATAACAATATAAGAAAAATGATGAATGAACTATCACTTAATAGAGGTTCAGTCATGCTTCCATGTCAGGTAGTTTAAAAAGTGTGGTCTAGGTGAAGGTTCATTTAGCACTACTCATATCATAAATACGAAGATGCATGCATAGAATCAATTCTCTTTAGTTAAATAAATAAAATCGTGCGCGCACACACAAAATAAACAAAATCGTGCGCGCACACACACAATAAACAATCTGAAGTCAGCCTCCACCGCACCAATATTAAGACCTAGTAGAAGCATGCAAGCTTTATTATTGAATCCAAAAACTAATCTACCTTATCATCATACATTTAACTTCTAAACAGAGTCAACAGACCCCAAAGTAGTTATTTTCCCTAATTTTTAGCTTTTCTTTTCTCTTGCAGATGGAACAGGGATTCTCCTAGCAATAATCAATTCTTCCCTATACAAAACCTAAGCTACACATATATCGCCAAAAATCAACCAATTCAATTATAAAATGTGACTGAATAACAGTAACTCCATTTTCTTTTCTTTTTTCGTGTACGGAAGAGAAAAATCGAAGGGAAAATAAACGAGAAAGAAAGAGAAAATAGTGGTACCTTGGCATCGTAAATTCGATTGCAATGATAGGCGAGGACCTTCTGTCCTTCAGAAAAGGGGCCAGGGTAGGACGGAGGAGGACATTCGTCGCCGTCCTTGTCGGTGTCTGTCTTGGTCTGGTCGGTCTCAGCGGCACGATCGTCGGTAACTTTTGCTTTAGTGGCACGATCGTCGGTAATCTTTGCTTTAGATCGGACCATTTTGGATGATTGAGATAGGGTTTTGTCTGTCAGGTTTAATGTGACCTCTGCGAGCGAATACTGTGGTGGTTCTTCTTCGTTACAGTGATGGATGGATGGATGCCCAACATTCTGGTTTGGCCCAACATTGCTAGAAGGGGTTTATTCAAATGGGGTGTGATAAAAGCTGCGCTGGGGCTGACTCCTGCCACGAGTCATTAGTCTTGCACTCTACCCTCGTTCCCGTCGTATGAGCCCAATTCTGTACTCTCTATTATGTATGACTAGGGTTAAGGTAATCCAACTCAGCCTTCCCACGATTTGAAAATTCTACGGAATTTGGAAAAAAAATTAAAAATTTTAGGTTTGGAACGAATACATGTAAGATTAGTGTATATAAATATATATATTCTATTTTTTCAATAATTTCTATTTTTTCACCATGTTAGTGTATATGAATAGAGCATTGCTTCAGATTCCGTCTATTATTCTTGTTTAATATGCTCTCTTCGCATGTTAAAACGTACACCACATCAGCACAAGAAAAAAAAAAAAGAAATGCTCCGGCCAGCAATTAGTGTTCGTCGGCCATGATCATCGTTGAAGCAACAGTTCGATCTAACTTCGACAGTTAGATCGGATCTAGCTGTTAAGAAGCTTCATGCAAATCAAGGCAACTTCGACTATAACAGTAAGTGGCGATGACTTCCATCTTACTTCTTCAACTCTGATCTTCTTCTTCCAACATTTTTACTGTGTTTTCTTTGTCTTTACTGTATTCACTCTGTTTTTTCTGCGTTTTCACTATGTTTTTTGGACTTTCACTGTGCTTTTCAGCATTTCACATAATTTTTGGATTTTCACTGTATTTTTTTTCTTGTATTTTCACTGTGTTTTTTGTATTTTTACTGTTTTTGTGTTTTCACTGAGTGTTATGATGTTTTTACTGTCTTTGGTGTTTTCACTATGCTATGATGTTTTCACTGTGTTGGGACATTTTCATTGTATTGACTATTTCCAATATAATGACGTGGCAAAAACACTACATCAGATGGGAAAGTTAGCACGAGAACTTTAAACGGGTGCTTTAGCATTTTCCATATAAATATATGTATTCTATCTACAAAACTTGTAATCCAATATTGAAATCAAAATTGTTAAGATTATGATTAGGATTCATTCAAAAAAATTTATTGAAGTTATTATTTTTTTTTTCTCAAACCCGGTGGAAAAACTCGTGCCGCCCCCATTATAACTCTTGTTTTGCCCTCTTTTAAATTGGAATTATAATTGTTTTGGGAAAAGTTTTCATTCACGGGACAAGATTTGAAAAGGAAAACCATCCCTCCCCGCCCAGTTGATATCCCTATTGTTCTCTTAAAAAATTGCAAAGCCACGATGCAATACTTGAACTACTAGGTGTGCATAGATGAAAAGGAAATTAAGTAAAATGTGCCGAATTAAGAGAAAACTAATTTATCCACATGTTAGTTACTGGTGATCGAATGAGTTGGTTAGTGGACTTAGGGTAATGGCTATGTTAGTAAGCCATGATCAAGGTAGTTATCAAGTTATATATACTCGATCAAAGAGAGAAGCAAGCACACATCATGAACCAAATAACTGTCCAATGTAAATCTTCTTCAATTAGCTTTTAATCATTACTACAAAAACAAAAAAAAAATCAAAGAGGACGGTTTTAAACCGCCCTCTTTGATTTAAGAGGACGGTTTTAAATGTGTTCTCATTCGCAATGTCTTTATAAATAATAGAATTAAGATGACAGTTTTACGAGTGTCCTTAAAAATATGATTTAAGAGGACGGTTTATAAATTGTCCTTAAATAACATTTTTAGGACAGTTTTAAACCGTCTTATTAATTAGATATTTAAGGACGGTTTATAAATTGTCCTTAAATGACAAATTGTCCTTAAATGACAAGGTCATTTAAAAACATTTTATAAACCGTCCTCTTAATTCATATTTTTAAAGACTGCTGTAAAACCGTCCTCTTAAATCATGCGTGAAAGAGGACAATTTTGTAAACTATCTTCTTTTGACTGAATTTGGGGAATATACCTGCTGTTTTATATCCTGTTATTTGTAATAGATATCTGTTTGCTATTAGAAAAGCAATAATGGTGTCGTTTTGTCATAAGAAAATTATGAAGGTATATAACAATGACGGTTATCTGAAACCGTCCTTAAAATACATGTTTATCAGGACGGTTTTTAAAAATCGTCCTCTTTTGGAGATAAAAGAGGACAGTTTTTAAAAACCTTCCTTATAAACATGTCCGCCCGTGTCCCCTATTTAACATATCTCTGTAGTGAATGCTCAGTTTAATTTAACATTCGTTTCCATTTCAATTTAGTGTTTTGTTGTAATTTATGGTTTGTAGTGGTAGCTTTATTTACCTCTCGTGTCAAGTTTGCTTAGAACATTTAACATTCATTTTAATCATGGTAGGAGTAAGCACTTTAAGTATGTTTTCGGTTACTTGTATTTTCATTAATATGATATTGAGTTATGAGTTTCTCAATTTCTAGCAAGTTCATGATTTGATTTAGTTAATTTAATTTGATTTTCTAAAACTTTCTATATTAAAACCCAAAAGATTAATCTCTAATCCTTGCCAATCGCTTGAATTTATTTAAAGTGACAAACTAGGCATTAGATCGAATTCCATTATAATTTCACGGCCTATATATATAAGCGGTGCTAGAGGTCGTGTTCAAACGGTGTCATGGACTTTTTTCAAGTCCTAGCACACTCGCGCATCAACCTTTCTGCACAAGGTCTCGGGACCAAAATTTCACTAAGGACACCTATATATGACTCATTTAATTACATTAAGAAGACGAAGTGGGCCTTGATCTCGAGTTTGCCCAATTTTTTTGCCACATACATGATAAGGTTACTAAGCGGCTTAGCCGAACTCTGAAATTTGGATCAAGTACTCTATTTCTGTTATTTGGGTTTTAAATAAACGAGTTACAGTTTGTTTGACCAAGAAATTATGTTTACATCTTCTTTTTAGTACAAGTCTACTGAATTAAAAATTAGTCAAATTCATCTTGGTCAAATTTTCAAGTTTGCCAAACAACTCCTAACTAGATATCCTTTTGGGGCTTAATCACGAAGTCAAAATCCTAGGATGTGTTTGGTATGCGGGCTAGGAATCTCAAGCCTGGGAATGTCTAATAGGGGGGTTTGGGTTTGTAACTTTGTAACTCATTTCCAATGTTTGGAATGCTAGGAATCTCAAGCCTGGGAATGCCTGACCTTTGTTTGTTTGGACCATCAAGGTTCAAAACAAAATCAATATAATTACCAAATTACCCTTCTTTAAACAAGAGAATCAAATGCACAAATATATATATATATATATATAGGGGTGGTCAAAAACTGACCAAAACCGACAGACCGAACCAAACCACACCAATTAGACCGAAGTTGAATGGTTTTTAAAAATAATTTGGTTTGTTTGGTTTGCAAGATTACAAAACCGGTCAATTTCGGTCGGTTCTCGGTATGACATTTCATGCACCGATGGTCACCGAACCGGCCAAAGGGTATTGTATAATACAATGCTTCAGTGCTTCACGAATCACAAGTTCACGCACAAATATATATATACAAGTGTATCAGTTTCTTGGGTTTCAGCTTTCTTGATCCAATCGGTTTATTAGGGTTTGCAATATTGATCTGTTTGGTATCTGAAAAAATTTATTGATCTGAACTGTTGGAGTTTTGATCTGTTTGGTATCTCTCGATCTCTCTGTCTCTCTTTCTCCTCTCACCCTCCTTGAACTGGCGGTGGACTGTGTTGATATTGCCTAGTATTCATTATGTGGAATAGAAAACTACAAAAATTGTTGGCATTTGACCCAATAAGGTCACTCAGAAAAAGGCTGTGAATCCATGCACAGATGCACTAGCTTTCTTTGGTATTGCCCAAAATATTCACCAACTGCAATAACTTCTTCATTCTCCTAGTTCAACTCAGGCAAAATAATTAGCTTATCTTTGATATCCAAATCTTCTAAATTTGAGATGATTTATGCATGTATTTCATGGCAAACAAGTATGAACATAGCAGCTGTGTCTGGTTGTTGTGCCTCACGAAGTGCTACCAATGCTTCTTGCAATGCACCAGCTGCAACGTACAAAATCAGAGCCCTGTATTCATGGACCATTAAGCAGATTTCCAGCAACGTTCTAGTGAGTTAGTGACTATTTTTTCCTTACTTTTACAATAGCTTTAAACCGAGTACATCGACCTAAAAAAGTGCACCAAGCCGAGCCGATGACTAATGATTTAATGTCTTTTATGGTCAGTTTTGGTGTGCCATTTTCCCAAACCGAAGGTGTCTGGTTCAGTCCAAAAAATGCTTCCAAAACCGGCCGAACAGGCTAATGATCACCCCTATATATATATATATATATATATATATATAAAACCCACATATATATAACAGAGGCATCTGGTGTGTGTGTGTGTGTGTGTGTGTGTGTGTATACAGAGGTGCTAATATAAGGTGTACTTGATGCAACTTGCATCGGGTGCCCTTCTCTATAGCCACCTGTGATGAAAATTTTAAAAAACTGACCGTTGGATTAGATACCCCTATAATGTATGTCATGTCTGTCAAAAATCACAGTGATCCAACAGTTGGTTCTGAGAAAACTGACTGCTAAAATTGATAACATTTTAAAGAACAAAAAAGTCATAGTTTTTTAGCAGTCAGTTTTCTCAGAAATCAACCGTTGGATTACTGTGATTTTTGTCAGACATGACATAAATTATAGGGGTATCTAATCCAACGGTCACTTTTTAAAAATTGTCATCACAGGTGGCCATAGAGGAGGGCACCTGATGCAAGTTGCATTAAGTGCACCTTATATTAGCACCTCTGTGTATATATATATATATATATAAAACCCACACATAAAAAAAAGCGCCAGTTGGTGTGTGTGTGTGTGTGTGTGTGTGTGTGTGTGTGTGTGTGTATAACCCACAAAAGAGGCATATATATCGATATTCGATTTTCACCTGCCAACGGCAACTCAACAGCGGCGGCGACGCAGCAGTCTTCTCTTCTTCTTCTTCTTCTTCCTCTCTCTTCTCCCACCGGCGTGAGGTAGTAGCGGCGACGACGCAGCAGTCTTCTCTTCTTCTTCTTCCTCTCTCTTCTCCCACCGACGTGAGGTAGTAGCAGTAGCGACGCAGCAGTCTTCTCTTCTTCTTCTTCTTCTTCCTCTCTCTTCTCCCATCGGCGTGAGGTGTGGTCTGCAACTTCTGTTGCCTGCAGAATCGGCTTCAATAGTTTTGTATATGTGGGATAGAGGTGGAAGATCGATTTGTTGCCTACAAAATTAAAGGGTACGCTCATCTCAATAATCAAAGTCATAATCTCAAGCTCGGGTTGCCAAACCTTAAACCCACCATTTGCAAGAGACTTCAGATTCCCACCAATGGCCGGCTTCCTCACTCCATCGGCTTCGAAACTCGCCCCCTAAAACAACCCATCCAAACAACGGTTGGGGTATCAAACCCCAAACCCACCAGCAAGCCGGCCTTCCAAAAGCACCCTAAGAAGTCATAAATTCTTCATTAGTACTTAAACAGACACTGATTGTCAAAAAAAGCTTGGAAGCCCTTTCATTAGTTGACTTCGACAATTAGTTTAAAGACCTATGACTGATCTTCGCGATGAGTATATATCATTAAAGTTTTATCATGTCTAACCTAAAATATATTTTTTTTATAAAAAATAACAAATGCATAGCTTCTTTTACCATCTTCACCCTAGCTATTATTTGACTCAGCAACTCACATAACATGTCTCATCATCATCTTTATTTTAACATGTTAACTGGCACAAGTGACAATCTCACCACCTAGACTTATTTGTTCTAATGTGATCCTGTGAATGTTAGCATGCATGCAGTAATGTTAACTAGCACAATGTTAGAGACGGTGAACCGTCTAATTAATACAACTCACCTAATAATTCAAGCGTTTAAAAGGTCAAATTTATACTTATTATTGACGATCTTAATTTCATGTGCAGGAGCCCTATTAATTTGAATGATCATATTTAAAATTAATTTAGAAGAATAAAGCCCAACTCAAATGTGTGTGTGTGTATATATATATATATATATATATATAGAGAGAGAGAGAGAGAGAGAGAGAGAGAGAGAGAGAACGCTTAAATATATCTTGTAAATTTGTTATCATTTACATGTTACCTTTTAAAAATTTCATTTAATTCAAACTTTGATAGAGTCATAAAGTAAATAAAACATTAAAACATGTAATTTAACAAATTTATGTGCGTGTAAACCCCAGCCTAGCTATGTCCTTGGCCCAAAATTCAGCTACCTCAAAAATGTGGGAGTCCATTCATCCCACCACAAGCCAAAAGAAAAAAAGAAAAGAAAAAAAAAAGGTACGTGGGGGACCAGCCCATTTTGCACCCTACCTGGAAGCTACAAATTAAATTATTTTTGGGGACACCTTTTCGTTCTCATAAGCCATACATCTTTTCGTCCTCATATATATATATATATTCCTGATCTTATCAACTATATATATTTTATT
>JAESVK010000101.1:1963634-2006768 GCA_017140935.1 Hamamelis virginiana
TCTGTATATATATATATATATATATATATATATATATATATACAGAAACGATCCATTAAAGACCGGTCCTTATCTTACGGTAAGGTCCATTCACCATTTTCTCACTTAGGATAAGTATTTTAAAAAACTGACCGTTGGATTAGATAATAATCTCATGTATGTCATGTCTGCCAAAAATCAGGGTGTTCCGATCATTGGTTTTCAAAATATAGCTCATTTTCATTGTAACAGTATTTGCCGTTGGATGTTGTAACAATTGTTTAACCGTCTGTATTTTAAAAACTGACGGTTGGATTACTGTGATTCTTGGCTGACACAATATAAGTAAGAAGATTATTCAATCCAACGGTCAGTTTTTCAAAATACCTATTCTAATGGTGAGTGGACCTTACCGTAAGATTAAAGTCCGGTCCTTAATGGATCATTTCTATATATATATATATATATATATATATATATATATATATATATATATATATCCACTTGTTTTTTTGTTTTCTTCATATTTACACAATTATTGAAGAGAAATTTCGACAGTCTGTTATAAATGTTGGAATAAAAAAAATTTTAATGATATTAATTACAAAACAATTTAGGAAAAAATATATTTTGCCCCCTTAAACTACCACTGTGTTACACATTACCCCTTATGATTTTAATTGCAACATATTGCCCTCCTATAGTTTCAAAATGTGTCAAATAATACATTTATGTCAACTGACAATGAAATAGATAAATAATAGTTGACAGACCTATTCCTGATTGTAGAAACCAGATTCTCCATCATATCATTACGTTTGTTCATTCTCTAATAGTTTCACTCTTAATTCTCCATTATATCACTAAAGTCTTATTGATGAGTTTCACTTTAGTTCTCCATCACTAGGGTCTCATTGATAGTTTGTTATCCATTATTTGCCTGTTCCACTATCGGTCAACAAACGTAATTGAGGGTGTTATTTGTCGCATTTTGAAACTATAGGGAGCAATGTATTGAAATTAAAACCATAAGGAGGCAATATGTAACATAGTGATTGTTTCAGGGGCAAAAATGTATTTTTCCCAACAGTTTAATGATTAACCATTAATGAATAGTAAAATTAGATGATAGCATGTTGGTTTATTAGCTATTGCTACGTAATCCTAGTTTTAGCATAAAGATCTTGGCTTCTAGTATATAAAAGTGCGTTAATATCCATTCATTAATATTTGGAGGGACTTAAAATAAGAGTAAATGTTTATTATTTATAATAAAAATTTAATAAAATTAAGTAGGTATGATTTCTTTTCTTTTTTCCTTTTTTTTTTCTCTAAATGATAGAAGTTACCCGGTACCCAAATTCCCAATACCAATAAATGGATCTTGATACATTTCCATGTGCTCAACACGAGATCTCTTCATTGAAGGCGATGTGATACATGCCACTAGACTACAAGGTCATTGGCATTTAGTGCTTATTATTAGATCATCACTCTTTCACATGAAGTTGAAAGAAAAGAAAAAATAAAAGAAGAATGAAAGTGAAATTTGTAATTATGAAATAATAACATACCCATTCATATTTTAGTCGTAGACACACATATTGAAGCATCTCCAATGAGATGCTATTTAAGCTATTACCAAAATTTGGCATTGGTACTAGAAGTGGAAAATTGGTGGGTATGGATTGGATCATACAATGCACATGACCCATTTAACTCTTAACATGTTTTGACCAAATCCAAACCGGCCCATATATCATGAGTCAACATGACCCACCAACCCGTTTCCCCCTATCTCCTCTCTCTCAATAAAAAAATAAAATAAAAATGCAAGCATTTAACAAAGAGAATTTATAACAAGAACAATTTAACATACCATATTAAGTTCTTAACAAAGCAATTGAGACACATACAATTCCTATACATCAAACTGTTAGGATTTACATAATCTCCAAAATCCTCATGCCAAGCCCAATCTCTTTCTGAATGCAGATTCTCTGCATGGATATGCTTGGTACTTGGGTGATGTGGCATGATCTAGATAGTTTGCACATCACCCGAGTGAAAAGCAGCATCCAGATCATGCCACATCACCCAAGCAAATCCAAGCCCAAGTAGAGGATCCGGATGCTCTCTTTCTACCACTTAAAACCCTCCACAACAAACCTCAAATCTCATTAATGAAAATCAAATGTACTATGGGCCCATTTACGTTAGCTTAAAAGTGAAAATTTTAAGCTATGGGCCCATGAAATTTTTTTCATATACTATGGGTTTATGAAACTTTTGTCATGCATCCTATCATCTTTTAAGTTATTTAAAAGTGATTATCATCATTCCTCTTAGATCAAATCAAATTTTAAGTTCCAAAAGCGATTCTAGGAAAAGCTAATGCAAATGGGCCCTAAGCATATGCAATAAGAAATATATTCTTCTAGTAATAGATAGGTGGAGATAAATAAAACAAGAGAGGACGCTAAGCTCGCAGAAGTTAAAGTAACTCTGCGAACCGGTACTCTCTCCCGCTTTTCTATGTACAAATCTAAATGTCTTTGTTATTTAAAAATATAGTGAGCATAATCCAATATTATCCTTCATCTAAAAAGCAACAAAAGAATTATTAGAACACAGAGAGAGCAAAAAGAGTTGTCAAAGTCATCCTCAAAGAAAATTGATGAATGCAGCTAGAATTGAGTGAATTGGCACCAATTTCACACCGTATAATGAGTTTTATTAAATACATTGCATTTGAAAAAAAAAAAAAAAAAAATAAATTTAGTTAAAATTGCAAAAAAAATTATTTTTTTAAAATTAAATTTTTTTAAAAAAAATTTGGAAACTTTTTTTGAAATGTTTTAAAAAAAAAAAAAAAAAAAAAAAATTAAATCTTTAAAATCATTTAAATGAATTGATCGATCTTTTAAACACAAGACTCGCTCAGTGAAACTTATTATTTGATGGATCCCTAGTAATTTTTATCATATTGATTTGGCAGAATTATTAAAATGAAAAAAGAAAAAGAAAAAAAGAGAAGAATGAAAAGAGGCACAAAAGAGAATGAAGAGGATCTCCATTCCAGTTTGGGTTGTTGATGGGTACGAATTGGAAAATGTTACTACACCCATTTTTTTCCACTCAACTCATGTAGACTAATCGTGTGTATGATATTAAAATAATAAAAAATTTATTCTAATTGATGTGAACCACACATTAAATGACAACTAGGCCCCGTTTGGATTGGGGGAATCAAAGGCTGGAATGGGAATGGGCTGGAATGGATTCCATGCCAGTGTGTTTGGATGCAATTTTTTTGTTGGAATGGAATTAGGAGACTGGAATGGACTGGAATTAATTTCCATTAGAAGGTGGAATTTCATTCCCTTCTGAACGGTGGTATTCTTATTCCAATCTTTGAGCTGGAATACAAAAAAAACAACTCAATCCAAAAATCCCGATCTTTCTCACAAGAGAGCCCCTTCTTCCTCTTCAAAGCACATCCGAAAATCATGCTTTCTCTCTAGCCGCCGGCCATTAATACTGGTTTCTCGCCGCCGTCAGCTGTTCGCCGGCAAACCTCAGGTACTCTCTCTCTTTCTCGCTCTGTCTCTCTCTCTCGCTCTCTCTCTCGATCTCTCTTTCTCGATCTGTCTCTTTCTCTCTCTCTCGTTCTCGATCTCTTTCTTCAATTCTGCTGTTAATATGTATATATCTCTAAAAATTAATAGAGAAGATGTAATTAGATTGAGAAATTAATAGAGAAGATGGGATTGAATTGATTGACAGAAGCTAGGAAAAGTAGAAATCTGATTCTGATGTGTGTAGAAATTGAGAAATCTGATTCTGTAGAGATTGAGAAATCTAATTCTGTAGAGATTGTGTAGAAATCTGATTCTGTAGAGATTGAGAAATCGTTCTCAATCTCTTTCTTCAATTTTTTGTTTGTTGCTTAACTTCTTCAAAAATCGATGGAGATACTACAGGTTTTGATTGCAACGTGTTTGATGTTTGGTCTCAGTGAATTGGTTTAGAGTAACTTGGAAACTATGCCCTTATTTAGGAATTATTCATAATGCTCTTGATATTTTCCCAATAATTTATTCCCTGGATTTTACATAATACGAGTGGGTTATGAATGCTGCAATGTCTGAGAAAAAGCCTGATATTTGCGGACTTCAGCATCGCTCACACTCCTCCTAGCATAGTTTAGTTGTTCTGAACATTTAACTGAAGCTACTTCTTTATGAGCCAATTGAGTTGGGTTTTGTTGGATGGCTTATGTCTTGTGGCTAGATATATAAATATAAATGAAGCAGGTGGAAGCAGTATATTTACTCTTGAGTGCTTCAATTCTATGCTAGTTGCCTGCCTATTTTCATCAAATCGCTCAAATCATAATTATACACAAGATCAAGACATTTAATGATTTGATATGTTTTTTATTTAACACCTTCCTATTTAATCCAAACAAGCAAAATAGCCTAAGTCAATTCTGTCAGGTTGTAAATTGCATGGAAGGTTTGTGGAAAAGTACAGCAAAGCACCATTTGAGAGATTCACCAAACTGCAGTACAGATAGAACAACCCCTGCACAATGTGAAGAGCATAGAGGGGTATATGGGTATGTGCCAAATTTTGGGGTTAAAAGGCATTGTTGAAAATGAAAAGAGGGAATATAAAACTCACCATTAAATTGTGCATATTGTGCTGCACATGGAATAATTCTCCTCTGGTGAATTACTGATTACACTAATAAAGCAGTGTAATGTTGAAGTTACTTTAAAAGAGACTTCAATAAAGTCCAATTGTGTTTTTATGTGAGTCAAGTTTTAGGATTTTTTTTTTTAATAATTTTCTTTTGGTTGTAAGTTTGAAAAGAACCATGGTATTTTGGGTGGGTATGATTGGTATAAACTCATATTTAAAGAAACAATGCGGCAATTGAGCCAATGTCTTGCAAGATTCAGCATGTTTCCTCTTCTTTTCCTTTTTGTTTAATCCTATATTTTTAAGAATGGCGTGGCTGTGTTCTAAGACTTTCATTTATGGCTTAAATTGGGACAACAAGCATTCTTAGATGACTTTTAGGCTTATGCTATTAGTGAGCATGCCCTTTGTGACTGCAATCTGTAAGTGGGAACATTAGCGTCACATTTAGCCAGGACAACGACAACTTGCCAACTCTAGAGATGAAGACGTTGATAAATATGTGTGTGTTGGTGAATATAGTATGTTGAACACACACACCCACATATTTATATTTATGTCGATAAATCTATAATAGGTTCCTTAAGAAAAGCTGTAAAATTCATTTTTTCTTCCGCTTTGTGAGTCTCTGAATTGGTGTAGGATACAGTTCGACATTGGTGTCATGTCAGCAAGCATCTGGCACACCTTCTGTAGATCAATTTAGCAGTGCAGGGTCTTTGGAAGGAGGAATGGCTTCCAACGTTTTGTTTCTTAAGATAGTGGCATTTAGTGACCTCTATGGTGTAGATGATGATTAGTTCAATCCTGCCCCATGGACTAAAATAAAGGAGGAAGGCTTCCATCTGACAGTAGATTTTACTTTCTTGGTAATTGATTGTTTGACCATTTTACCATACCATTTGCTTGGACATCATTGTTTAAGTATTTCTTTGAAAAACAGGTGGTAACTGCTTTTTAAGAAAGTTAGAAGGGTCCATCTTAGAGGTTATAACTCACAAGAAAACTGTTTCTCTAAAAAAAATTCCCAGACATTATGTTGTAACCTTCATTTATTTATCTTCGTTTGTTTGCTGCTGGAAAAAGTAGTGTGTGAAAAGTGCACAATCATCCCATTTAATGCATTCACATTGATGATTCAAAATGAGGGCATTGTATATCGAATTAAATTCTTCTTTGTATTAATTGGAAAAGTTAAAACAGTCTCATAATGAGGCATGCTTTATGTTGGTTATTGCAAGAATTGCCTCCTCACACACCAAAAGAAAGTGCGGTTCTGGAGAATGTGCCCCCAAAACCCATTATAATTCACTATGTGGCCTTTAGAAGTGATCTTTGTTAAAGTTGCACCTAAACACACCAACAATGTTGGTTCCTTCTTTCCTTCAAATTTGGTCTCCCCTTTCCATGTCTTCTCTTTTGTTGTTTATATGATTCTCCATCAAAGACATCATTATCTGCTTTCTGTATCATAGTTTCTGTAAGCCTGAAGAATGCCTTATTCTAGGTGGGACTTTATCCTTAAAAGTTCACATTTTTATTTCCATTAGTTTTGTGAATGGATATTTTGGAATTCATTACATTGAATATATTCTAATTATTTTTGTGCAGTTATGGCCCGTATGATTTTGGGAAGGAGGTAAAAAATAGTACTTGTGTGTGTATTGATGAATCTTTTGAATATGTTTTGTGGAATGTTTGTCGTCGCTCTTATGCATTATAGAAAGTATAAGCTGAAGAGGAAACGACATGTTAGTAGAAGTTACTTACGTGATGATTCTCTTGAACGTTTGATGCTTACTAATGATTTAGAATGTTTTGAGAACCTTCGGATGAATAGGTCTACTTTCACCACGTTGTGTGATATGCTTTGTACAATAGGTAGGTTAAAAAATTCAAGATATGTTGTAGTGGAGGAGATGGTTGCAATGTTCTTACATATTCTTGCGCATGATGTAAAGAATCGTGTGATAAAACGTCAATTCAAGATGTTTGGGGAGACTGTTAGTAGGCATTTTAATGTGGTGTTGAATGCAGTCATACGATTACAAGCAGTGTTACTCAAAAAACCCGAACCAATTACCGAGAATTCCACAGATGAGAGATAGAAATGGTTTAAGGCAAGTCATATATCTAAATTTATTTTTAGAACAAAAATTTTATTTGTTTAATTTTGGTTTGACTTATACAAATTTTGTGTTTATATATATAGAATTGTATAGGAGCACTAGATGGAACATACATTAGAGTAAAAGTGGCTGAGAAAGACAAGCCTAGATATCGAACTAGAAAGAGTGACATTGCCACAAATGTGTTGGGGGTTTGCTCCCAAGATATGCAGTTCATATATGTCTTGCCTAGTTGGGAGGGCTCAGCAGCTGATTCTCGAGTGCTTAGAGATGCTGTGAGTAGGCGAAACGGTTTAATTGTTCCACAAGGTAATATAATGATTTGTTAGTTTTTTACCATTTTTATCCAACTATGGGTATTTTTATAAACGAAGTTTGTGAATTTTTAATTTTTAGGTTACTACTACCTTGTTGATGCCGGTTATACAAATGGCGAGGGATTCTTTGCTCCGTATAGAGGGCAACGTTATCATCTCAATGATTGGAGAGAGGGACACATCCCGACTACTCCTGAGGAATTTTTTAACATGAAGCATTCTGTTGCTAGAAATGTTATTGAGAGGTGTTTTGGTCTGCTAAAATTACCACTACAAGAAAAATGGGCTACAACGATAAGGAATTTTGGGAAAAGACGAGGGTTCTCTAAAACTGTCGTAAAAAGGCAATAAAAACGAGGGTTTTTAAAAAACACTCGTGAAAATGCTAGAAAAGACGAGGGTTTGTAAAAAACACTCGTGAAAAGGCTAGAAAAGACAAGGGTGGTATAAAACCCTCGTCTTTGATTCATCAATTTGTGGGACGGAGGGAGTATCAAACTCTTTTGGTGAATTGGGTTTAGCGCGACTACTCCCGCCCATATGCTTTCTGTCTCTCTCCTTAGCTTCCATGGTCAGCAATCCCTAACTCATTTGAGCGCCTGTCCATGTGCTCTCTCTTTCACGCCTAGCTTCCATGGTCTTCACCGCCTAAGAAACCCTAACCCTCCTTCCACCATTGTTGCCAAGCCGCTTGAAGCTGCTTGTTCTGGTCTTCACCGCCTGATTTGGTGACGTCGTATGATTTGATTCACGGTTTTGACCTCCGTTCACCATTGTCGCAGCGGTGATGAATGATCTGTTCACCATTATCGCAACAGAACTGATAAACTGGCCTGATTTGATTCACGGTCTTCAAAACACATTCCCCTCTCTCTCTCGTCATCTTCCTCTATTGTACATGAAAGCATATGGGAGCTTAAAGAAATCACTTTCTGTGTTCATGAAAGTTTTAATTTGTTTATTAATTTAATTTTTTTTATTAAAATTTGATTTTTATTTGTCAAACACTAGAGACATTAAAAGTTAGGGCTTTGATGTGCTATTCCTGCAGAAGTCTTTTATTGCCAATCCTTTGATTTTAATTGTTCTAACATCTCGAAATTTGTATGAGCATTGATGTATTTTTACTCTGCTGCGATGTATGGTGTTTCCCAAAATTTATAGGTGTTATCTTCTATATCTTTGCAAGTGCAATATCTTTGATGGGGTTTTTGTTATTGCACTTTCAGCTGGTGGAAGATTCAATGGCAAAGCTGGATAGAATTTGTAGGGAGGCAAATGTCACATTATTTGCTCGCTCCTATGGTCTTACTGGGTTTGTTCGGATCAATTTGAAGGTATGTGTTTTAAGTTAGTGATTGAAATGATTTCACCGTCTTGGCATTCCAGAAAGTGAGTAATAAAGTGATAAATACTTATTACTCACTTTCTCTTTACATTTAAATTTGTGAATCTTCCATTTAAGGACAGTCCTGCATTAATGAAACTTCCAAAGGAGATCGATCTACTCTAAATTATTATTTCTCTTCTATAAAATCTATTTGGACAGTATTACACCCTTCTATAAAACCTTTTAAGGACAGTCCTGTATTAATGCATCACAGTTCATTATGATAACTATTGAAATTAGGGGTGTGATAAAATTAGCCACACCTTACTTTTGCATATCACAAGATTGGGCAGTCTTATGATTGAGAGTGTGGAAGGCATCGCTCAGTACATTGATCATCCAGCCCATGTTGAATTTGTAAATATTTTCCTGCCCAGCTTGGAGAAAGTCCTTGTGTTTGACTACTTTTCATCTCTAAATCAAAAGGGTGATGGCAACCATCAGTGATCTTGCTATTTTCAACTCTGAATGGAAGTTTGCTATTTGCATTTACCAGGTTCAGGTCTGTTTTGTTGAACGCTTGAGATTTGTGCAGCTTGAATAAAATGCAAGTATGATGGGATCATGAAACTCCTAAAGCATGCATGTACTTCTAACTTGTGTTGAGGCTATTGGGTTTGTTTAATATGAATTCTCCAGTACTCTAGATCATTTTCTACTGTGTCTCAATTTCTTATATTTTGTATTTCTTTTTGGTGCTACTAATGCATTGAGGTGTGTGATAATTTTTTTTTGGATCTCGGAAAGTAAGAGAGAAAGGAAAGGAGAATACAAAAAATTGATTAAAACAGATTCCCTCCCTAATCATTTCTTGGGTAACTTTGCAGATGATTTAGCTTTTCTTTTTTGTACTTAATTTCTCTCTGTTCTTTTTATTTTTTCTATTTTTGCTAATGTTTGTATGCATTTGAGTCTTTTCTTTTATAGTGTATCTTATATAAATTGGTAAAATCATTTTTCATTTTTTCGTTTTTTCCCCATTACGCAGACCTTTTCTCATTTCTGGCTTTAGCATATCGTTTAAGTTACTTTTGATGTTACTTTCACAGCTCTGGTTTGATCTCCTCTCCCTCATCCTTTCACTATAGAATTCATCTGTTTAATTGTGTTAGGAAGACAATAATGAATATGGTGGCAAACTATTTTTTGGACAATGATGGTTTTAGCTTCAGTGTACCCATAATAAATCTACTCCATTGATTATGCATCGTAAAATCATACAACTATAGAATTACCCACTAAACTTTCCTAGAGGCCAAGACTCTAGCAAAGGGTTTAGAAGATGAGGATAAATATGAGCTTTAATACAGGAACTACATTCATCTCTTAGGCATTTGGTCCCCCAAGGGAGACAAATGCGATTCCCATCAGTTGGAGCACTTCAATTATATTAGAAATTTATTAGTAACAAAATTCATGTAGCTGAATCCGAAGCATAATGTTTGTTGTACTGGGCTTCATATTTCTCAATATACTATATAGAGTGCCATTTCACATCCTACAAAAATGTTATTGTGTTTTTATTTCGGTATACATATTTTATGTTACTTTAGATAGAATTTAGATATCTATGGATGAGTGACTAGAGTGCTTGTTTTACTGCCATTACAAGAAAAGAAAAATTCTCAGAAAGTGTATCTGAAATTATAAATAAGAAGTTTTTTGAAGTTCTCACGAAATATCAGAATTATGACTTGATTACATTTTGTTGAATGCATGTGTTCATGCAGGTTCATTCTGTCCAATAATGTGATTGTGTTCAGAACCTTGGTCTCATATGAACAGGTGACAATAAAAATATCTTGCAGTGAGAATTTTCTTTCCTGCCATTTTGTGTCATTGTTCTGGTAAAACTTTTATTTGAAAAGATTGTGGAAACCCAACAGATTTTGCGTTACCAGATTTGTTCGCTTCTCATGGCACTACTTCGTATCAATGCCGAGGTAATTTTACTATGAAAAGTATAGTTTTATGGATTTTTTTGTCCATTAGCTGCTAGTCATCTACTATGTGCTCTCTTGAGAAGAATTTCACTATATTTTCTTCTACCTTCACTATGTTTATGTGAATTCAGCTTGAAGGAGAAGCTAGGGAGCCTTCTTTTTGTCGCTTGGTCTTGCGGTCAGTTGCTCATGTAATCAGGCTTTACAGTTCATCCCTTATCACTAAATGTGAGGTATGTTTTACATGCGTCTGTTCCTTTATAGTGACATATGTTCTGTTGACAAATTTGAAATTTGAAATTGCATTTCTTTTGATCTTGTTTTCTGGAAGAGGATGCTCAATTATATACTTGGTAAAACCGTCTTCTTTGGGCTTTTTTCTAGTAGTGTGTGTGTGTATATATATATATATATAAAATACATTATGCATGAATGTGCTATACTTGTATCATTCTTCAACACAATCTTTCAGGCCTTACGAGAAAAATTATTAGACAAGTCCCTTTAATTTACAAGTTATAGCTAAAACGATTTCCACGTTATATTTTACCTCTGTATAGCTACATGATACAAAAATGGATATCTTTTAACTATGCTTATTTTAATTTACAATTTATAGCTAGAACGATTTCTACGTTATGAATTACCTCTATGTATAGCTACATGATACCAAAATGGATATCTTTTAACCATGCTTATCTCTTGCATTTATGTAGGTTTCCAAGATACGTATCATGCTACACACCAGAAAATGGAGGAACTAGCTTCTACGAGTGCATGATTTATTTTTGGTCTCATTTTTAGGATTTGTTTTTCCAATAGAGGATGACTTGATTGAATGTATGTATATATAAATAGTTAGGATTCCAAATTGAGTGTCATGCATGCCACTTTTTAACTTATATATCATATACGGAGTATACCTTGAAGATTTTTGGACTTTATATGTATTGCAAGTTGTTCCTTTTTAATTATTCTAGGTACTTTAATGGTGTGTTTGTGTATGTGATTGTATGTATACAAGTTACAGGTCATATGCAAGTTACAGGTCATATGCATGTATACAGGTTACAGGTCATATACAGGTCACAGGTCATCTTGTGATTGCATAATCCAAAAGGAATAATTTTAAAAAGGTTTTTAAAGACAAAATACAAGGGTTTTACACCGTTGTCTTTTCTCAAATTCCAAGCACGAAATGAAAATAACGAGGGTTCAAAACCCTCATAAATTCTCTCGTCGTTGACCAAAAGGTGACGCGTTGTCTTTAGAAACGACGAGGGTCCAAGACTCTCGTTATTTTTAGAAAAGACGAGGGTGCAAAACTCTCGTCGTTGTTAGAAAACACGAGGGTTTTTAACCCTCGTCTTTTGTTCAAAATCACGAGGGTTCCGAAACCCCCGTCTTTTTTTTCACGACCCTGGAATAGACGACTCTTTTATAACACTCGTCTTAGCATAAAGACGAGGGTTTACAACACTTGTTATAGGCAGTTTTTGTAGTAGTGTACGTTGGGCTATTCTTAGGGGTAATTCTTTTTACCCAACAAAAACACATTGCAAGATAATTGTTGCGTGTTGTTTACTCCACAATCTCATACGGAGGGAGATGCCTGTAGACCCGCTAGAAAGAGAGGCACAGTTTTCCATCCCACAAATGCAAATGGAAGGTGAAGCAATTACTGTTATCGAGAGTTCTAATCGGTGGGGTGCTTGGAGGACCAATTTGGCAAACCAAATGTTTAATGATTGGATGGCTAATAGAGCGAACAATTGATTTAGGGCTTCAATAATGTATTTGATGAACTTGGCTTTTTTATGTAGTTGATGCTTGATGCATTTTTGTTGATGTGAACAATATTTTATGCTTGATTTGGTTTAAGACTTTAATATGTTGATTATTTAGCAGTATTTGTGGAAATTTAGTTTGTGCTTAATTAATGACTTATATTTATATTCTTTTTTATTATAAAGTGCAATTGGATATTTGTATTTATTAGGATGGATTCGCATGAAAGTGAGTCAAGTAGGGGACGAGGAAAAAACAAACATGTCTGGACTCTTGATGAGGATAAGCTATTGGTGGACATTTTGCTAGAGTTTGTGCTCTCAGGAAAACATAAAAGTGAAAATGGATTTAGACCAGGAACTTTTGGACAAATTGAGACGGCGTTTGAAGCTAGGCTCCCAGGATGTGGAATTAGAGCCAATCCCCACATAGAATCAAGAGTGAAGACTTTGAAGTCTAAATATAATGCAATACAAGATATGATTAATTATGGGAGTGGCTTTGGATGGGACAGTGAGAAAAAAATGGTGATCTGTGAGCGGGAAACATATGATTTGTGGGCAAAGGTAAGATTATTTTCAAAAGCATTTTTGTAATGTGTCTTATATGTGTTAGAATTAAGTATATTCTAATTCATATTTGATTTGTAACAGAGTCGTCCTAGTGCTAACGGATTATTTCAAAAGGCTTTCCCTCATTTTGATGATCTTGGAACCATATTTGGGAAGGATCGTGCCAATGGCAAATGAGCTTTTGCACCTGCTGATTTAGCTAAGGAGGTAGACTTACAAGATGATGCAAATACAAACAATGATATTGATTTTGTAGCTCCAGATGAATCAACAACTCAACGAGCTTCAACAGCACCATCAAAAGGAGATTCAATTCGGTCTCACAAGAAGAGAAAGAGGAGTGTTGATGATGACTTTGATATGAAGTTCTCCAATATGATGGAAGCAATGACAGAGACGGCTCAATCAGTTAATAAACTTATATCCTCTTTTTCTGAGCCATTAGTGGACCCACTTAGAAAGGTGTTTGATGAGGTTGCTAAAATTTCTGGTCTTAAGGAGGATGACATACTTGAAGCAAGTCAAATTATCATGGGAGATCCAGTAAAAGTTAATCTCCTTTTCAGCATGCCCGACAGTTTGAAGAAAAAATGGGTGGACAAGCTACTTCACTTGACAGTTATTTGGTTGAACTCTATTTTGTTTTTGGTCTTGCTATAATTGGGGAATGATGGATGGAAATTTTGTTTTTGGTGTTGATGAACATCAATATAGTTTGGTTTGAATGTATGGAATTTTAGTTTAAATCTATGCTAAACTTAATTTTTCTATATACAGAAAAATTGTATATATGAATTTTCAAACTTGGTTATGATGTATATTGATTTAAATTTAGTTAGATAAAAATTTGGTGAAGTGAAAGATGAGTTATTTTAAAGAAAAGGGGTAAAATTGGAAAATTATACAAAATTTAATTTCATTCCTAGCATTGCCAAATACAAGTAATGGAATGGACACTCATTCCAACCCATGATTTCAGTTAGCATCCAAACACTTTTAATGGAATGAAAATCTGATTCCATTCCAGGCTACCTTGGGAATGGAATCGGATTCCATTCCATGCTATTTCATTTCCCCGATCCAAACGGGGCCTAACGGTATTGTCCAAAAATTCAATCATCTCCTCAGTACGTGGTGACTAGGTATGGTTTTCTTATGAAATTATAAAAAAAATGAATTTATTTACATGATTAGTTTTTTTTTTTTTTTTTTTTATCTTTTCAAACGAGTTTTGAATCTAAACTAATTTTTTGTGATGCAGAATCTACCCATTAGTCCATGCATCTAATAGTAAGGGAAAGGATATTCGAACCCAAAACCTTCAATTCATCAGCGAGGTTTGGATCTAAACTAATTCTTTGTGATGCAGAATCTACCTGCTAATTCATGCATCAAATAGTAAGGAAGAGGATATTCGAACCCGAAACCTTCAGTTTTTTGCCATGATCCTTTTCTATTTAGGCTCTCCTTGCTGGTTAATTTGTTTGCATAACTCCGGAAAACTTGAATAAATAACACATCTTTTTTAGCAAATAAAAAAGTTGCACATCGTAAAGGTTAAAAAGAGGCAAATGGTGATTAAAAATAAAATCAAATAGAGGTGAATGGTACTTTCCAATAAGATTTTAGGATTGAACTTTTAACACTTGACAATCCAATGGACAAAATCTGCTAAGAACTCACCCATCTCCATTAACTATTCTGGACCATAACCTTGGCACATATATACTGGGAATATCCTACATTAAAAAAAAAAAAGAAAAGCCATATTCTTTTAATTACCTGTAATTAGTAGTCACATGAGTCCATGACATTTAGTCACAAATCATTTAAAATTGGAAATCTAATTTCTATTTCTGTAAATAGAGGATTCATGCTCATTTGGCGTAACTTCTTACAACATAAAGTTCGTTTTGAAATGGACTTCTCAAAAAGTGATTTAAAAAAAAAAAAAATGTTTGACAAGTATTTGTTAAGAATAGGAGTTTCCAAAAGCAATTTTTGTTCACTTTTTCTTAGGGGTGTGCAAAAATCTGCCCAACTCGCAGGATCCGACCTCATCCGCAATCAGCGGTTACGATGGTTAGACGGGTTGGATTGGGTGGATTTGATGAATTTTTGGCTGGTTGGATCGGTTGGCGGGTATAGAGGTGACAACCCGCCCTAAATCCGCCAAATAATTATATATAAATAAATAATATATTTATATAAAATAAATTTCATTACTATATTATATTTTCCATTAATTGGATATGCTTGCAAGTTTATTTTTTATTTCTTTAGAGTTGTTTATTAAGATAATTTGAATATGCACTTATTTGATTTGATATTCTTTTAATTTTGAATTTGAAATCATATGTTAGTTTATAAGATTTTTTTAATAATAATAAACCTTTATTATTATGTATCTAGCTAGTTAGTAGCTTCTATTGTTGTAGGACAATTTATTTTGGCACTTTAGTTTATTATTATTTGAAGAATTGTTTGGATTATAGTTTAATTACTAAATAACACAATATTGCATTGTTATATACGAATTTGGGGTGTTTTTGCTTGTTAAAAAGAATTTAAGAACTTTAGGTGTTTATAAAAAAAATAAAAAATAATAATGCTTTACCTGCTCAATCCGTTCAAACCGCCGGTTAAAACCCGCCATATATTTAATCAATCCACCGGTTATTGAACTATGTGGGTTGGTTGGCGGGTGGGAGAATTAACCACTCGCCAAGGACGGGTTGATTGGCGGTTTTATTCTTCACCCGCCCTCACACTACCCGCGCCCCTACTTTTTCTAAATGAATATTTCAAGATTTGACTTTTGCGAAAAGTTTATGTTGAAGATTTTACCAAACATTTAAAATAATAATAATAATAAATAACCTTTGAGTCTATTTGGAAACTTTAAAAACTGATTGCGGCATTTTTATATAAACTAGCATCTAACTGATTTGAAAAAAATTATGTTTATATCTTATTTTTTGGATAGAATTGAACTGATTTGTAGAAAAAATACATTTACCAACGGTAATAAATAAAAATCTGGTTAGATTTTTAAGTTTGTCAAACAGCCCCTTTAGAACTCAAAAATTCATATGGAATCTCTCCCTTCGTCAAACGGGTACCAAAATATAATATGGGAAATAGAATAAAAATGTAAAAACAAGAAGTCATGAATGTGAGATATAAAAATGGTAAAAACAAAATAGAGGACGCAAGAAGAAGAAGAAAAGTAGGAATCCAGAGAAGTCAGGCCAAGCCTGCTTGCCTGTTCATTTCTCAAAGAAGGACGACGAATACGACAATTTTCTTCTCTCAGGAATTTTGGCTTTTCAGATTACATACAGATCCTTTATCTAATTCAAAACTCCATCTCTTTCTCCTTCCCCAATGCCACTAGGCTTCGTTTGGCATGTGGGAAAGTCCCCAAAGCGTGGGCAGTAGAAGACATCAGTCACGACTCCACTTTTGGTTGTGTCTGTTTGTGTCTATTTCAGAAAACGCATCCTCTTCTCTGTTCCTGCAAAACCCCTTTCTCGACTTTTCTTTCCTTTTTTTCCTCTCATCCAAACACGAATTTCTCGCAGACCCATTTAGGAAAGAACAAGAAAAAGAACAGTAGGAAAAAAAAAAAAAGCCCAAAAAAAAGGACCAAGTTATCACATAATAACACTCAAATTTTGGTTGCGTCTATCTCAGAAAAAGCATCCTCTTTAGCCCACCTCTTCTCTGTTTCTGCAGCACCCTTTCTCGACTTTTCTTTCCCATTTTTCCTCTCATCCAAACACAAATTTATAGCAGACCCATTTAGGTAGAACAAAAAAAAGAACAGGAGGGAAAAACAAAGGGGCCCAAATTATCTCATAATAACACACAAATTTGGCAATTTCACAATTCTTCCCATTTTACAAACAGCTTAGAAATCAACAAGAGGAATTGATAATCCATAGAAAAAGCATATAGATCTAAATATCGAAACCCACGCAGCATGCACTAAAAAGAGGGGTTTAAAAAAAAAAAATTACACAGCTAAAATAAGAGAAGAAAATCGAAATTTTAGAGAGATATATATATATAATTCATCTGCCTCTGTTGCTGAAATTCATCTTCTCGTAGTATCGAATTGAGAGAAGAGACAGTGAGAGATGAACCTCGTCCTTTCCCCACCGCGTAGGTGGCTTCGACCCAATCATAGGCGCAAACGGCGGCGACATAGGAGTTGAAGGCCACGCCGACGACGTTGATGCCGATGAAGATGAAGAAGAGGGCTTAGAGAGAGGCCAAAGGTAGAGTGAGTGAAGACGACGAAACCCTCCGAGAGCGAGGACCACGGATCGGAGCTGTTGATTACCGCACCCGATATTAGCCCAGTGCCTGGTGCAGATCAACTCCCAAAGCCGCTCGTCCTGCGCCGTCTTGTGCCACTGCTTGCTAACGCACGCCGCCGTGGCCAGTGTCCTCGCGTCCGCGTGCTTCAGAACCTCATATAGCAAATTCTCGTCCAATAGCATGAGCCCCTTTTCTTCTTCCTCTTCCTCTTCCTCTTCCTCTTCGTCTACGATCTTTATTTTCATCTTCTTGTCCACTGTAACAGTCGCCGGAATATCATCACCGGCGAATGAACGCTTCATCGCTGGATCAGAACAGAGGAATTTTTTTTACAAATCTGAAGCTCTTTCTTTCTTCTTGATGATGGTAATTTAAATATAAATTAATATAACCAAATGCATGAACTTGGTGGGTCTGTGAGAGAGAGAGAGACAGACAGAGAGAGAGAGAATAACGAGGTGGGTGGGAGAGGTTATGGGTTTATTGGGTAGGCATACACTTGTTTGACAGCTTTCGATGAGGACAAGATAAGAAATGAATGCTCTTCGATTTTTTTTTTTATTTTGTTTTTCAAATGGACGAATTTGTCCTTGATAAATATATTCTTTATTTACTTCTTAAATGGATGATATTCACGCGCCACGCCTTTACATCCACGCTCCACAGTCCTGTATATAGAAGGGTAAGATTTCTATTCTGTCCTCATATTAATAAATATTTTTTTTGATATATTTGTAGACTAAATTATAAAATATGTTTTGAGAAATTGATGGTGGATAAAATATTTATATTATAAATGTTATGCATGTTAAAAATAATAGTAATCTAATGGTCGATTTTTGACAAAAGTTTACTATAAACACTGTATTCTTGCAGTTATTCGAAATGTCACAATTTTATAGTTAATTGTTTAAAAAATTGACCGTTAGATTACTCTAATTTTGATAGACATATCATTTATAAAATGAATATTTTATTAAACGATCGATTTTTTAAAACATATTCTTTAAAATATGTTCTAAAACTCACTGGACAAGAAGTGCAAAATGTCAAAAAAAATATATAAAATGGGAGATTTTTTTAATATAAAAGGCAAATTGGTCATTGAGCGCGAATAGCATTTGCCTTTATTAATAACAACCATTTGGCCTTGTCTGTTTTGCCACTGAGTCAAACCTAGCTGCTAGCTACTGGCATTTGTCTGTGGTTTTCTTTTGGCTTTTCCGTTCTTGCTTTGAGCACTGTTTGGATACACATGGAATACTATCCGGTGAAGTTGCACGCAAACAGAGGATAATACTTGATTGGATATGTATACATGGATTTAAAAATTGAAAATCCTGAATAGACTTCTAATCTAGCACATTTCTTTCATTATTGTAAGAGATTATATATAACTGGCATATCGAATAATTTTTCAAGATTTTCGATTTAATTTCATTTATATAAAATAATTGAAAATTTTGCAATTTTCAATGTGTAAGTGCGTGTTACAAGAAGTAACGAAGAGTTATTCCTAAGATCATTTTGAAAGCTTAGATAATGTTTGGCATAACTTCCTACAAATGGAAGTCATTTTTGAATAAGTGATACCAATGATGAATTTTTTAAAAAGTCTTTTAGGAAAAAATGGTATTTTGTACAATTATATTTTAAAAGTCCATTTGCATCAAAAAGTGTGAAAGTTTATGTTTCCGATAAGAGCATCTCCAATGCAAAAGCCAAATTTGGCACCTCAAAAAGCACTAACTGATGTCAAATTTTAAGCCCAAATGACACTAGTTGATGCCAAATTTGGCTTTATAGCATCAACTAGTGCCAAATTTGGCACTCCTTGGTGCTATAAAGCTAAATTTGGCATCAACTAGTGCCATTTGGGCATAGAATTTGGCATCAGCTAGTGCCTTTTGGGTGTCAAATTTGGCTTTTGCATTGGAGATGCTCTAAATGTAGGTTTTCAAAAAGCAATCTTTTTAAACTTTTTCCAAATGGTCTTCCAAGTAACTGACCCATAAAAGTCCGTTTTTAAGAATTCACCAAACACACACACACACACACATATATATATATATATATATATATTTTTTTTTTTTCAAAATGACTTTTAATACTAGAAAGCCCATTTGAAGCTTCCCAAAAGCTATACCAAACGCTAACTAAACTATAACCTAAAGAGATTGAATCCAATATCTTTTTCTCAAAATAGGAAGAGAAATGCTACTAGATTACGAGTTTGATAGCTAAAGATGTGTCTTTATGATGAAGAAAAGATGTGTCTACTCTTTGAATATATGATCATCTTATCAAGTTTATTGTCATTTTGTTTTATAAACTCTACATTTTTAAGGTAGACACATCTTCAAAGGATAAATATGAGTCCTTACATTTTTGTTTAAATGTGTCTTACATGCCCTAACAATTTGCTAAAATCAAATTAATAACAAGTTGTAAAATAGTATTACAGATTTGGAGGGCTTTACAAATGATCTCATCTTAAAAATACACTTGAATTTCAATTATTCATACCAATTAAGATAAAAATAGGGTTAGGTCTGTTTGAAGTTGGAATCTTCCTTTAAAAAAAAATGAAAACCCAATATTGTAATTTAAGAGCTGTATTATTGAGATTTAGTAAATGAGAATTCCACTAGCACACATGGGTGGGATTGGATTCAAGAGGGTGGAGACCACACCACTCCTTATATTCCTTATATTTTGATGGAATTTTCATTACGGAAATTCCATTATTTTACAAAAAAAAAAAAAAAAATTACAACATTGACTTAAACAGGCCTTCTATTCTAATTTGCACATTTCGCGTAAGATGACCTCTATAGGGCCACCAAATACATAACATATTTTGAAAAATTGACTGTTGGATTAGATGAACTGCTTATGAATTTAATCTTCGCCAAAAATCGCAGTGATCCAACAGTCAATTTTTGAAAAAACTAACTCGGAAAAACTGATTACATTTTAAGGAATAAAAAAGTCACAAATTTTCACCGTGACATTTTTTAGAGATTAACCGTTGGATCACTGCAATTTTTGGCGAACATAAAATTCCTAAGCAGTTCATCTAATCCAACGTTCAGTTTTTTAAAATAAGTAATGCATTTGGTTTTATAGAGGCTACCTTAACAAAGTTGCATAAAGTGCACCTTATAATATAAGAAGGCTCGTTGACTTAATACGGCAAAGTCTAATTATTATTATTGATTTTTGGATTTGGGTTTGGGGTGGGGTTTGTTTGATTTATTTAAAAAAAGAAAAAAAAATGTTAAAAGAGTCTCGCAAATCATTCAATTTATACAAATTAATTAAAGTCACTAAAATTAATTTTAAAAGAAAAAAAAAGGTAAGATAATAAATAAATTGGGATGAATGAACAAGTTTAAATGAGAGCCATGTGGTTGGGTGGGTGTCTATTCAATTGAGACATGTTCAAAACTCAAAAGGCGCAGGTAACAACAGCTCAGCTTAACTTGCGGGAGGACTCAACAATGAGATGTTATTATCATTATCATGATGATAGCAAATAAGATGAGTGGAAACATGGAGGGTTTTGAGTGGAAACATGGAGGGTTTTGCTTCATGATAGGTGGGAGAAAGTAACAAAGTCTTCTCAAAAGGTAACAAAAACACAAAGTGTGAAAGATGCTAATAAGAAAGCAGGTTGAGTGGTTAGGACTAATCCACGTAGTTTCTTGCCAGACTTATCTAAAATCTCATTTTTCCTCCCAATATTTTCAGAATCATTTATGAAGTTGACGTCTTTTGGAATGTTACCTGACCCATTATCTCCAACTCACTCAAAAATGCATTAAATGAGTGAACTTGAGGGGTGTTTGGCAAACTTAAGAATCTGGCTAGATGAGGATAAGTTTGTCTAATTTTTATTTAATACTGTTTGATAAGTGCATTTTTTCTATAAATCTGTTCAATCCTGTCCAGAAAATAAGGCATAAACACAATTTTTTTTTTTTTTAAACTAACTGTAAGCTGGTTTACATAAAAACCATATAACAGAAAGAGATCAAAACTGGCCAGACCTAATTTTTGAAGTTCCCAAATAGGCCCTCAGAAAATCAAAACCCAACCCAACCCAAAAACAAACCTTTACAATAATTATATAAAACCCTTCAATATTCTATCTGTATGTTACTGTAAAGAAGTTAGATGGTAGTATTTGATTGTTGTGTATCAATTAAAGCACTTCTAACACTAAGGCACTGTTGGAATTTGTTTTTTATAAGTATTTATTTGTTTTTTTTAAGGCACCGTTTGGATTTGTTATTTATAAGTGGTTATTTGCTTTTTTAAAATTTTTCTAGGAAATTATGCATTGCAAAATTTTAAAAAAGTAAATAAGTATTTATGAAAAACAAATCCAAACAGTGCCTAAATTTTTCTAAGAAATTATATATTGCAAATTTTTTAAAAAAGCAAATAAGTACTTATCAAAAACAAATTCAAACGGTGCCTAAATTTAACTATAATGTCATTTTTGAATTTAAATAAAATTGATCTCATATAAGGAACAGATCGATGATTACAAAAATTAAAAAGAGCAAAAGGTATCTTGAGACACAGCTACAATTGTAATGCATCATGGAATTTTCTACTGTTCTAGTTTGAGCTGCTCTAATTTGAATTATAATCCCGTTTTGTATTCAATAAGGAATTAGGATGGAAGAAAATTGTAAAGTTAATGATTATATTTGTTGATCCGTAAAGAATCAAGTAAAAGTACACCCACCCATTTTTCTTTTTCTCTTTTTGATATACAGGTATACTGGGCTATCTTGCACATACTATACTAAATCTTGTACCCTGAATAAGGCTTGCGCCTTGCGGTCCATTGCCCCGGATATTAGCAGTTAGTGGGAGTTGAACACGAGATCAAGGGATTTGGTACGTCCTTAGCCTTACTTATTCTGCCACTGAGTTACCCATCCTGGGGTTAAAAGATTTTTGATCCTTTAAAAGGGATTATCCACCCATTTTTCGTTGGAACAAAATTTTACTAAAACCCTACTTTTTATTTTATGCCCAACAAACAAAAATATACTTCACTGATAAAAACATAAATAAAAAAATAAAAAATAAAAAATAAAAAATTTGGGCTGCTACACTGTATCGCTAAACAGGTTCTTATGTATTGATTCAATAGATAATTGGAAACCGTATCAGTTTATTATGTTTTGCATAACACTTTTTTTTTCTTTCCAGGGCATGTTTTACATTACACTTGAATATACAAATAAGTAACATAATGAGGAATCAACAGAATCAATAAAAACGATAAACAAATAAACAATAAAGTAATTTGTTTATTAGTGTGTACCTTATAGAGATGGATGAATTTTAGAGCAACAAATGAAGTGCCTGAGAATTTCAGTTTGCCAAGGGGGACTTCCCACTGGAAGGCGTGAATCACAGAATTTCTATCAATTGGTTTTAGCTGCCCATGAACTTCATGGCAGCACCTAACGAGCAAATTCCAAGCACTAACGATAGCTTAGCCGTTTTCTTCATTTGTTAGTTTTCCAAGTTGCAGTTTTAACAGTGTTTTTGCACCTTCTCAGACCTGTTCTTCTTTCAGCAATACTGCACAGGGAAAAAAAAATTGTATTATACAGAATTAATGGTAGAACGTTAATTTTAAGATCATACAAAGGTTATATTGAGTTTTGCAGTTGAGTTAGCATCGTTTCTTCTTCTTCTTTTTCTTGTTTTCCTTTTTTTTGGATTCATTAGGAAAAGCTCACTTGGATACATGAGCTACACAACGTTGTTTCTGATAAAAACAACATGATCCAAGGTCTTTGGTATAATCACCTAGAGATTTTACTAGCATATTCGTCCCAACATTGTTTCTGAACTCTGGACTTGAGTCATTTTCTTTTCCCCTCACTACCAAAAATCTCTGCATGAACAGGTCCCATTCCTGAAGAGATGGAATCGTCGCGAATCCCTCAGTATTATGTCCCTCCCCTCCGCCTGAGAAGTGAATTTCATCCAGTTATGACAATCGCCACATACCCGCAAGTTCTTGATCACCCTAATTACACCTTTGTTTCCAACCCCACTCTGTAAAAGACCGAAAGATACAGCCAGTTTTTCACTGTGACATCCAATGATTGCTTCCTTCTGTGTCTCATCCACATCATGAAGCACAAACTCTGTCATTGGAACATAGCCCATCTTTCTAAGCCTAAAATCCAACTCCCCCAACTTATCATAAATGTCTTTCCTCCGGGAATGAAATACGTCTCCTGCCACAAAGATGTGTCTTCTGTTTCCAACATCTATCCAGCTACACCCAACTTCCTTCTTTAACCCTTTATCTCTCATTGCCTTTCTCACTCTAGTCATATCCTCCCACAAGCCAGCAGAGGCATAAAGATTTGCCAGAATAATGTGGGTAGCCTCGTCTTCTGGTTTCAACTCTAGAATTTTTGTTGCAGCTTCCACCCCAAGTTCTAACTGCTTATGAGCATGGCATGCACCAAGTAACACTCTCCACAGATTCGAAATATCAACATGATGGGGCCCAAAGAGAGTAATCCCAGACTCAAGTAAGCTTTTGGCACAATCAAACTGACCTGATCGACCAAATAGATCAATCATGCAAGCATAGTGTTCAATGGTTGGGTTTAAACCATAGTCCTTGGTCATTGAGTGGAAAAAATGGGTCCCCTTTTCGACAAGACCCCCATGAGCACAAGCCATGAGCAGTCCGAGGAATGTTACATGGTTGGGCTTGACGCCGTCCGATTTCATTCTCTCATATAGCTGGAGAGATTCAAAAGCCATTCCATGTTGTGCATAGCCCGTAATCATAGCTGTCCAGGAAAAGACATCTCTTCGTTCCATCCTAAAAAATACTTGGGCTGCATCGTCAATGCTTCCGCATTTTGAGTACATGGAAACCAATGCATTATTAATTGACAGAAGTGAGGTCGGATGTGAAGAATCCTGGTGAAAGAAGCGTTTTGCAATAACAGAGTGACATTGCTTTCCTAGTTGGAGCAAAACTAACCTACCACAAGAGGTAAGGAGAATTGAAAGGCTCAAATGATCTAATGTCAAGTCTTGCTTGAGCATATCTAGAAAGATCATAAGAACGCCTCCAAATTGGGCATTACTGGAATACCCATCCATCATTGCATTCCAGGAGTAGGAATCCCTCTTCCTCATTCCCTTGAAAATATTCTCAGCATCTGTCACACGGTTGAACTTGGCATACATAGTAAGCATAGCATTAGAAATTGACAAACTCACTCCAGCAGGAGCAGTTCTCCTCAGTATATACCCATGAATTGCCTGTACTCTTCTCAAACACATTAATCCAGATGGATCTGAAGAAGCTGCACTAAGAATAACAGTCATACTGTGAGAGTCTGGCTCAATCCCTGAAAGCTGCATTTTCGTAAATATATCAAAGCAGCTTTCCTGCTGCCCATTCTGCTCATACCCAGCAAGCATAGAATTCCAAGTAATCACATCCCTGAAAGGCAACCTCTCAAAAACCAATCTTGCTTTGCTCACTTCCCTGCATTTTGAGTACATGGTGATGAGAGAATTGGCTATGCTAGTATCAAATTCAAGTCCTAACCTGACAATATGTGCATGGATCTCTCTTCCATGCTTTAAAGATGAAAGCCCAGAAACAGAGCTAAGCACACTAAGGAAAGTGATTCGATTTGGTTGCAGTGCTGGTCCAATTCTGACCATCCTACGAAACAAATCTATTGCATTCTCCTCTTCACCGTTTTGTTCATTGGCTGCAATAATTGCATTCCATGAAACAATATCCTTCCTAGTTATACTTTCAAATAATTGGTTTGCATCTTCTAAATTACCACACTTGGCATAAAATGTAACAAGAGAGTTCCACAGATTAGTGGCTTCTAGCAGTCCATCTTTGATAATTCTCCCATGAATCGTTGCTCCGAACTCGTCTTCCCCTGCAGAACTGCAAGCATTAACAATAATAGCATAAGTGATCTCCTTGGGTGCCACCAACCCAAACGAGACCATTTTGCCAAATAGTCGAAATGCTTCAACCCAACATCCGTATAAGATATAGGCTGCTATAATTGAATTCCACAAGAAAACGTTTACTAAACAAACTGGGGTCTCATCAAAAACCCGTCGAGCATCATCCAACATTCCGCAATGCGAGTACATGGTTACGAGGGCCGTCCTTATTCTGGTGTCTAATTTAAAACCGGCTCGAATAGACCAGCCATGGAGTTGCTTACTGAGACCAACTTCCCCCACACTGGAACTCAACTTAAGCAAGCTTGCTAATGCAAAACCATCAGGCTTCAAATTTTCACTCAGCATTTTCTCGAACAAATTGAAAGACTGGGTGAAATTCCCAGATAGAGAATGTGAAGCAATGACAGCAGAACAATAGGCTTCATTCCTGTGCGGCAAATTATCGAATAGTTGTTGTGCATCGTTCAAGAGGTGGTTGTAGGTATAACTATTGAATGATACACGATGTTTGGGCATTGGGAGAATGGGGTTTAGAAAGGGAGGGTGTATGGTGGGAAAGGCTGAGACGGCAACAGGAGAAACTGTTGCCATGGCCCAATTGGTCTAAACTGCAGCTCGGTTACAGGATATGCAGATGACTTCCATTTGAATGAACGAGTTGTGCTCTTTGGCAGCCAATCACATCTCACCATGTCAGCATTGAAAAACATGAAACATGAATTTTCTCCCACTAGACACCTGATTCGAACCCAGAAATTTGGTTTGGGGGAACCTTTAATTGATTTTAATTATTTATTTCGATTCAAAAAATTAAGAATATTTTTATTCATTTTTTTTTTTAGTCATGTTAGTTTGAGGTAGAAAAAAATTACAAAATATTATAATCCATTGATATTTTGATAAATTATATTTCAATTTAATACATTTACAATTAAAAGATGTCAATAATTCAATAAAATGATACGTATTTGTAAATATATGTATACACAATCCCAATTTATTCAGCATATATGCTTATATTTTTAATAAACCGATCATTGGTTCATTGCGCTTTTTGGCAGACATGACATACATTAGTATATAATCCAATGGTCAGTTATTCAAAATATGTATCTCCAATTATTTATGGGTTTCATGCTTACATAAGCCTATATAAGCATCTGGTGACTTGATGATTTATGTACTATACATACATTGATACACACATAAAAATTATGGATAAGTAACTTGTTTTAGATTTAACTTTTAAACATAGTTTCACATAATTACAGTCCATTCAAATAAAAATTAAAAATAAATATATTACCGATATTTTATTTTTATTTGTGTTACCCACATGCCCAATGTCCACGCACATATGATCATCCACATAAGCTAGTATGTATATATATATTCCGCGATACAGAGGTGCTATGATCAGGTGCACCTGATACATCTTGCATCAGGTGCACCTGATACATCTTGCATTAGGTGCCCTCTTGTAGAGCTACTTGCACTGTAAATTTTGGAAAACTGACCGTTGGATTAAATGCTCTTATAATGTATGTCATGCTTGCCAAAAATCACAGTGATCCAACGGTTGGTTTTTGAGAAAAATGACTGCTAAAAAATGATAACATTTTAAAGAAAAAAAAAAGTCATAGTTTTTCAAAATTACATTTTTCAAAAACCAACCGTTGGATCACTGTGATTTTTGGTAGACATGACATACATGATATGGGTATCTAATCCAACGGTCAGTTTTCCAAAATTTACAGTGCAAGTGGCTCTACAAGAGGGCACCTTATGTGTATGTGTGTGTATATATATTAATTAAACCTAAGTTCTAATTTCATCACAAAGGCTATAAAATAAAATTAAACAAATAATCAAGAGTTCAGATGTTGAATATACAGTAAGAGACTAAAGTGTATAATACAGCCTTTATGATCAAATTTTAAATAACCAATTAAAAGTTTAACACCAATAACAACAACAAAAAAAAGCATATCCTAAGATGAAATTTATTCTTTGTGCAAGATGGGATTAACTTTAGATAAGGCAAGCTTCAATTTTTTAGTGCAAGGACCTGCACGCTTTAGATAAGATGAAATTTGGGGTTTTTTATTATTATTATAAAATATATACTTATGAAAGGGTGGAAATCTATCGGTTCTTAAAATTGGAGGGCCTTTCTTATAAAGCTGTCTATATTCTTGGTGCAAGAAGGAATTGGAGGCCTTTCGAGGGGTGAGGCCTAAGACGAAGGCCTAACTCGCCTTGAGGACGAGCCGGCCCTGCTTCCATGTTTTTATTTTTATTTTTTTAGGGATTCTATTTTCGTGCCATCACTTCATGCAAGAGAGTTTGACTGATTTCGAATTCGGAATATCTGGATTTACAGTTTATCCCTTTGCTACCAAGCTTACTCTGGTTGGTTATGTGGTTCTATTTTTACTGACATACAAGGGTGGAGCTAGGATTTTATCAATGTGGGGGCAATTTTTTTTTTGCCAAACAATAACAACATACCCTACCTTAGCAAATGAATATCGATGCATTTTTCATATGCTCAAATATGAAGTCTCTCTTCCCTAAAAGGAAAAATGCATGCCATTAGAGTATTTCCAATGCATTCATATCATTTGATATGCTAATGCCAAAATTTGGCACCTTAAATGATACTGTTTCCGGTGAAAAACCACGGTCTCGAAGCCTTTGGGATAAGGTCTGATTGCGCGGGCGTGCCAGGGCTCAAAAGCCCAAAGATCGTGTGAACACGACCTCTAGCACCTTGTAGGCTGAGAATCTATGAAAAGTCCTACATGCCTAGTCGGTCACTTTGGAATTGAAATTAGAATCAGGCGATTTGGCGAGAATCAGAGGTTAATTCTCTTGGGTTCTAGTGTTAAAGATTTAAAAGACTTAGAATAATGACTTAAATGGAAGAACACAAATTAAAATAAGAAATTCCATTGATTGAAGCGAAATTAATTAAAATTGAAAGGTAAAAGAAATACTTACAGTGCATGGATGAACAAAAAACGAGAAAGAAACTCCAATGACAATAATAATAAAATTAAACTATGAACTAGAATCTAAATGATGCAATTACAAACTAACTGAAAACAGGTGAACAAGTGCAATTGAGAATGACGAACTACTGCTGCAAAATCTAACAAACTGCTACTGCAACCGATGATGAATTACTGCTGTAAAATTGACGAAAACTGCTACAAACCGCTACTGGAACGATGAACTGGTACTGGAAATTGACTAAAAATTAGAATATTTTGCCATGGGCTGGTCTGGATTTAGTTGTGTCTTCTTAGTCGCTGCTGCTTCATATAAATAGGTGGTGGGCTATTAACCGCCATAGCCCACTCTTCCTTATTTTATGGGCCATGATCCCGGCCACTTCTACAACTGCCTAAATGCACGCTCCTTCAGCCCACGTCTCTAACTTCCTTGTCTAGCTGGTACGTGTTGCTTTCTTGGCTGCTTTCTAGTTCTGCTGTGTGGCATCATCTTGTTATGCCATTTCATCTTTCAAGCTTCCTATCTCATGCTGCCATGTGTTTTCGTCTTGATTTTTATTTTTCCAGTGAACAGATACCAAATGGATCAGTGCTAAATTTTGTCACATATGTACTCTAATGCGCTAATAATGGTATATTTTGGTATTTCCTATTTTTTGAAGGGAAAGTATGATATGGTACAAATGACAATTGTCATTTAAGGTATCAAATTTGGAAACTCTATATGTCTATTGCCAAAATTTGGTACCTCAAATGGCACATCTTTCGAAGCAATTTATTTGGGTGCCAATGCCAAATTTTGACAATGGTAGTTCAAATGGTATACCATTAAAGATGCTCTTAGACCAACATGTCATTTGTTATGTAGGGGCACTTAAAAACTCATTAATAATATCAAATTTAATCTTATAAAATCTATAATTACAAGTGTCTAACCATATTTTTATCCTAAAAAGATAGTTGGAGGAGAGAGATTCAAAGATCCCATCACGTGTGACCTAAATACCTATTAAATTTAAATTTCTTTACTTTTTAAAAGAATATTAAAACTTTAAAACTGAAATTAAAGTTTTAAAGGTTTTTCACAAATAACATAATGAGGTCAATTTTAAAATTTTAAAATTTTTGAATTAACCGCAAAAGGTTTTAAATTTTGGGTGGGGGCATGTGAGGAAGTCCGCTCCTGACCACATAAATTATAAGTAGTGCCAACTAATTAATAATTTTTTTATTATTATTATCATATTCCCTTATAATATTATTATTCATTCAAGATTATTATTCTTTCATTCATGTTTTGTCGGGGACATGTACTTTCAAACATCAATCATTGTTTAAGTAATACTAATTAAATATCTCATGTTCAATCCTCTCAGCCAAACATATAGATATGTTTAGCAGGAATTGTTGAATATTATAGAATGTTCATTAAACACTTGTAAAATATCATCATATGTTCAACAATAGTCAACCGATCATGCATATTAAAATATTTAGCACACCATTGTCGAACTTTCCCACAATCATATCTCATAAATCGATATACTTTCATAATCACTTTCTAAAAACTCTATCTAAAGAAGGTATTTGTTGTTTGAATATTACGGTGGTTTAGGTAGCAGAAAATATATTTTAAAATTTTAGTGATGGGTGTAGATAGTAAATGAGTGTCACTAGCAATAGAATTACCTCATCTTCTTTTTATTTTTCTTTTTTTAAGTGGACGAACTTTTCTTTGTATTATTTTTATATATTTATATATTAATCACCGTTTGGCCTAGTTTGTTTTGCCAGAGAGTCAAACCTATTGACAATTCTTTGGTTTTTCCATTCTTTGCTTTGAGCACTGTTTGGATACACATGGAATCCTCTTAATGGAAGTATACAAACACTGGATAATACATGTTTGGATACATATACACGTTTGTATATGTAAAGCAATAGGTCTTGAACCGTATACATGGATTCAACAATTGAAATTTCTAATCTTCAATAAACTCCTATTTTATCCAAATAAACTTTTAACTTAGTGGCCTTACAAGAGGCAACAAAGAGTTGCTCCTGGCGCCATCTTGAATGCCTGAAGTTGAAGATACGTACTGTCTTTTCATTTTTATTTTTGGACAGGTAAGAACATTAGCTACAATTAAAGTTAATAAATTATAATTTAATAGAATTGAACTCAAGACCTTTGGGGCTTCTTGACACACAAAAAACAGAGAAGAACCCAAGATCTTCGGATTAAATTGAAGACCTTATCTCTCACAATGAGGGAGAGAATTAATCAAAGTACGTGGATCCATTTTTTGAATACAGATACAAAAATTCTTACTTGAATGGTGGGTTAAAAAATATCCAAGATAGATTAAATCTAAAAGTTTAATCAAATTTGTATCCAAGTTTAGTTGGATCCATTTTTCTTCAAAATACATCAAAGTACCTAGAAACTTGTGCTTGGTTTGGGGAAAGAGAAAAGTAGAGAGATGAATACAAAAATGGATCCACCACCATTGGAGCACATGGATCCAAATGGCTATCCATTTCACTGTAGCAGATCTAAAAAATGGATTTGAATCCAAAAAAATGGATCCAACCATTGGAGTTGCTCTTATATTACAAGTTTATTGGCTTAAAATATGTGTCTTGATCATGAAAAAAAGATGTCTAATACAATTGGAATACATGATAATCTTATAAAGTGTGTTGTAATTTTTTTATTTTTTATTTTTTATTTTTTATGAATTATATATTTTTAGGATAGCCATATCTTCAAATGCGTTTTGAGCAGATTGACAAGACGGGTTGGGTGGTTTTATGAATATATTGTAATGCTATACATTAGTAATGCTATACATTAGTACAACGAATCACTATATGATTAATATATTGTAATGCTATACATTAGTACAACGAATCACTATAAGAAAAAAATGACGGTCATTTTGGAACAAATATTTTATTAAATCAACGTCTTAATAAATTATCAAAACTCAACAATGTACGTGTTTGTGCTTGATTTGTTTATTATGAATAAGTCAAATATGATTAATCATACTAGTATATATAGAGTAGATTGACTTGCCCTAGCCATATAATGAGCTTAATTTCCTCACATTTTGTAGAAATTTTAAGACATGCACCCTTTCATCATGTAGAGGATTACATGTTGGACTGATGACCAAATATGACAAATTATATAATTGTGTTGATCCCAAAATTTTCATTCATCCAATTTTTACATAATATAATGGAAAGCAAATTTGTCCTGTAGAACTGAAACATTCTCAAATGTTTTTAATATTTGAGAAACAAATCCCTATTTACTGCCAGAATTAATTCTAATGGCGCTCCAAACATTACCTGCTGCACTCCTCTTTATATATACATATATATATATATATGGTGAAAATTAATTTTATATTATTACAATGCCAAAATTACCCCTTAATATACCTAAAAGCCTCCATTTAGCCAATCAACTCAAAATACTAATATAGGTTGAATATTATTTTGAGAAATAAACTGTTGGATTGTATATATTTCTTATATAATGCCAAAAATTAGTAATTATAGTGATCCGACAGTCGATTTCTGAAAAATGTCACTATGAAAAACTAGTATAATTAGAAACATAGTGGTTCTTTACAATGAGATTTTGAAAAATCTGGCCGTTTGATCAATTTAATTTTTAGCAACTATGACATGCATAATAAGAGTGTCTAATCCAACGGTCAATTTATAAAAATATATTTGACCCACATCACTATTTTGAGAACGAACAATGAAAATAATGGTAAAACAAGTAGTAAGAGACTCCATTGTTCCTTTAATATATTTTGATAAACTAACCATGTTTTACTATTAATTTTCAAAAACAAACCGTTGAATTACTTTAATTTTTGGCATACATGATACCTAAGAAATATATCTAATCCAATGGTTGGTTTTCTTAAAATATTCGACCAACATTCATATTTTGAATTGAATAGGCTAAATAGTGGCTTTTAGGCATTCAAGAGGTAATTTTGGCATTATAATAATATAAATTAAAAGAGGAGTGCGGGTTTCATTTTTGGAGTGCCATTAGCGCTACCCTTAATTCTCCAACTATTGCATATAATTATCGAGACTGGGTAAAGAATATCTTCATGCATAAAACCATCACTTTTAAGAAAATTTAAGATACTCTCCGTCCTATAAAGATATGTCTTCTTTTTTTTTTTTTTCTTTTTTTCCTAAAATGATCAAAAATGCTATACAACCAGAAACTTTAACCCGAAATTAATAACCACCCTGATGTGTCATGCTTTGAGTGGTGTGTGAAAAAGATAGAATCTATTTGAGAGAATGACTAAACCACTCAAAACATGACACATCAGGGTGGTTATTAATTCCGGGTTAAAGTTTCTGGTTGTATAGCATTTTTCTAAAACGATAGTCTATTTTGAAAATTCAAATTATATTTCTTTTAATTTTTTCATATTACCCTTTATTATTCCAAGAATGCCTTGACATGACACCAAATGTAATTGTAGAAAAAATGATAATATTGAAATCGAAAGTAAAAAAATCACAAATCAACGTATTAATGAGTTTTCTTAATATACGTGTTTTTTGGAAGAGACCTATTTTATGGGACGAGGGAGTATCTGCTAATCAATCAAGCCATGGGAGTGAAAAACTGACATAGCAACCACTTAGAGATAGTTTCCACGACTTGCTGAGTTTTCCTGGTCATGGGCAAGCGCAATATCACAGTTTTCTGTAGCTTTTCTGATTTCTAAAAACTGGTAGCAAAAATAAATTTATATATACAGTCAGTGTAAAATTTTCATCTGATAAGTCTTTTGTAAAAACTGATAGGGAATCGGGAATTTAATTCCTGCATTGTGGTGTCCCATTCCCTGTTAATTAACTAATAATTAATAATTAATTAACTAATAACTAATTCTACTGATATATATACCATGTGACAAGAAAAAAGAAAAAGAAAAAGGGGAATTCAATTTCCCCCAACTCTTGCCTTGAGAAATTTGATCTACCAATATTTTATTTTGCTTTTCCTCTCCCCCTCCCTCTTGGAAATAAGTATTTCATGCATGTACGTGCCCTTTCTCTCATTTCAAAATTAAAGAAATTAATTCCATGCATGAATACTTGCCACAATATATATATGCCACCCTCTAGTCTTTGAAAAAGCAAAGAGTAACAAACAAAACACTATATTGTTAGAGTAGAGATCTTTTGTCCGACTTTTATGTACCGCTTTTTTATCCTCTCTCACAAAAGTCCATCTTGAAAATCCCACATTTTAATAAATATTCATATTTAAATTTTTAAGATAGACTTTGTGAAAGGGACAGGAAAGTGGCACATAAAAGTGGGACAGAAGTTCTCCACTCATATTGTAATTGTCATATATATATATATATATATAAACATTATTATTACAAAGGAATATTGTACCAAAACCATGCCATGTTTCTGTTAGAACTATTGCTGTAGCCTTGTAATCTTCTTCTGAAAGCACAAGAGAACTTCAAAATCTACACCTTCAATGATAACGATAACCATAAGAAAAAACACATGAAATCTAGGCTGAAAAGACAAGCTCTTGCGATGATTTTGTTGAGGAAAGACGTAGCAAAATCATTAATGACCTTCCCCTCCTCTACTGGGACCAGAATATGCCCGATTTATCACGAAACTTTTGATTGAAGTAGGAGAAAGATGATGATGAAGAGGCCTCGAGCCTTCCACATTAAGTGAACATGAGAGGATAACGATAAAGATGATGATGGAAATGGAATTCAGGGCAAAGAAGACGAGGTAACGAGGATTCTTCATTGTTTGATTGATTGATTTTACTCCTCTGGCTTCTCCTTGGAATGGTGTATATATATAGGAATATTGGGGGAGACCACCAGTTCCTTTATATATATATATATATATATATGAGAATATTCGTGCTGTTTGACTTTGATCATGGTAATCAATTTGGGTTAGGTTTTGAAAACCGGATACTGTCACCTTCACATCACATGTACGTGTATGAATTCTACGTCACGTGAGGGGAGTTTCACATGTGAAGGAAACTGCATACTGGAGAAAATCTTAATAGTATTTTCTATATAAACTTTTTGGCCAAAGTAATGAGATGTTTGAGCTGTTAGAAACCGACTAATTCTTATTTTTCATGCAGGGCCACTATCACAGGGCACCTATAACGTCTTTGAATTGGTGGTAACCAAGAGAGTTTGGCTGATTTCGAGCCTGAAGTGTCTAAATTTTTCTTGAGGTACGTTAGTGGCACAATTTAATAGTTTGTAACTACTTTTATTCCATGAGAATTAAGCCCATAAAAATATAATAAAAAAGTTTAGGGTAGGGTTGAGGTTTCCAATCCAAATAATATAAGTGGATTGACTTGGTATTAATTAACCCATTCCTATTCTTGACCCAACCCGGCCATAACAAACCTTATCAGGGAACATTGATGAGAAGAGCGCGTATACAGCCAGTGATAAATCCCACCAAAGCAACGATAAAAGTTCTCTGACTTAGGAGAGCATAGTTAATTAATTGTCAACTACATTCCGTTATATACGCGTTTAATTTGTTTATTCCCATAGGAATGGATTTACATAGTGGGTTAATTCAGTAATTAATTAATCCCAATTAGTGAATATAAACTAATTTTCTGATCTCAAATTTGGTCGCATTGAATTCAAGCATCCTGTCCAAATTCAAAACAGGCGACTTGCTACCACATGTTGCAGAATTTTAGTGCCATACACTCAACCAGCTAAGTCAAATGACATTGGCCGGCGCACGATTCACGATTCAAGCCAGTGAGTTCACATTTCCATGTAATGATCGAGTGGAATCTTCTCTCACTTGTATGTACAATTTTTCTATTCCTTTCCATAAAAGTTCACCTTGAAAATCTCATCTTTTAATAAATATTTATATTTAAATTTTCAAGGTATATTTTTATGAAAGGAGACAGAAAAATGATACATAAAAATGGGACAGAAGATCTCCACTCGTATCCATATGGCTTTATATTGTAGGTAATGCTAGTACAATGATTATTAATTAGAAGTGAATCTCACAAAGGTTAGATCCATCCACTCTTTTGTAGGAGAGAAAGTGAAGGTTCATTTAGCGAGTTTAGGGTCCATTTGCATTGGGTTTATTTAAAATTATTTTTTAAAACTATTTATTCACATATTTTTTAAAAGTTATGTTCAAATTAATCACATCTTTACATATTAAAATTTTCATATTATCAGTGATGATGGCTTCTTTTCTAATGTTTAAATTTTGCCAATCATACTATCACATCTTAGGTAACTAGAAGCTGTAATTATCCCTCTATCTCTTAAATTACATGAAATTTTGGACACCAAAAATAATTTTAGGAAACATTAATGCAAATGGGCCCTTAATCTCTTATGATTTATTGTTGAAATATATTGGGTAAGACTTCATAAAGGGTAAGGTCACTGCAACCCCAATCACCTCTTTTCACACCCCAATGCTTTGTAGACCCCATTATTTACTAATTAAAACCCACAAATCTTCTAAAACGCCTCAAATCTCATTTTAATTTGAAGACAACTTATTTTCCCACTCCAATGCACTGTTTGTTGGTTATTTACCAAATATTTTCAAAAAGATCGGTGGATTCACCCACTGAACAGAGAGACAATATTTGGTGGATAACAATTGAACATTATGAAAATGTTTATTCATTTCCAACTGAACAGTTCAAAATAAAATTTTAGGTTAAATTCTTCAAAATGGTGAATTTTTATTTGATTGTTCAAGAAGAATAGAGAGACAATGTTCGGTGGTTATCCACCAAACATTGTGTCTTTGTTCGGCAGGTGCATCCACCGAATAGAGAGAGTATGTTTAGTGGATAACCACCGAACATTATGCATATGTTCATCTACTTCCAACCGAATAGTTCAAAAAAAAAGAAAAAAAAAAAGAAATTAAATTCTTGAAAAATGATGAATTTTTTTTTTTGAATTGTTCAGTTGGAAGTAGAAAAACATTTTCACAGCGTTCGTTCGGTAGTTATCCACCAAACATATTAAAAATGTTTGGTGAAAGCTAACCGAGCATTTTCAATATGTTTAGTTCTACGAACGATCGAACATGTCACGAATTTGAAAAAAAAAAAACCACAAAAACACACATTCCTATTACCCAAATCTTCTTGGAACCTTATTTTAAGATCCTACAATGTTAAGCACCCAAATATTTATCAAAATAACACAATGGTGTTAGTTTATATGAGATTGGATGAAATGGAGAAAGAGGAGTTAGAGGGGAAATAGAAGATGAATAGGAGAAGAAGAAAATGAGAAAAGGGAGAAGTAGGGTTTTAAAAATATGTTATTTTATTTTATTTTTTAGGGTGTAGAGAGAAATTTTCCATGAATCTATTTGACATTTACAGAATTATTATGTCTTTAATAGTAAAATTGCTCATGACTATTTTGAGCATGGAAAAGTATGAGATATGGAAAGAGGAGATTGAGATTGCAATAACCACAACCCTTCAAAAATCAATTTTCTTTTAGTCAACATAACAGTAAAATTTATTAAATTATAGATATGGCCTAAAAGCCAAATAGAATCAATTGACATTGGAGCCAAGGTGGGCCATTTCCATTTCATTTCGTGTCGGGTTGAAGAAATGAAAACATGTTGTTCGATCGACAGTCAACACTAAGTTAATTTCTTTTGTCAGAATACGAATAATTAATCACTTTTTGCCACAAATTTATCAAAATTCAACCAAGAAATAAAGCTTCCCTAGCCGTGCCCAAAACTCCACTAATGATTTTGTAATATGTGCAATTGTCTTTTCACCAAAAAGGTGTAATTCACTAATTCTCTTTTTTCATGCTCCCACCAATTCTTTGACTAATAAAAAAGCTCCTATTTTGAATTTTCTATTGCATCTAATCTAATCAAAATTCTCTTCGGCTTTTATATATATATAATTAACATTAATACTATTCAAGGTTTAATTTAAATATGGATTATGGAATTCCTGTCGGTCAAATTTGAGATTTATAAATCTTACAATACGATTCCAGTCCGTGAAACCACAAGCTTGTCAAATTTGGCAACCGGCAGTCGTGGGATGTATAGACGGCAGTCATATGCTGCGGTCGCCATCTTTTGGCGGAATTTTTCTTGCATAAAACGAGACTGAAGATCGATTGTGAGCATGCGTTAATATTTTATGAGGCAGCTGATAGAATAAGGTGGCACGTTATTCAATATGCATGTGTTGACAATTTAACCCATCATCCACCTCATGGCTCACGAGGACTGACGGCCATGTTAGTAGAATTAATACGAGGAAATATTGAAGCTAGCTACACGTGATGTGGTGTCGACATGAAAGGTGTAGTAGGACAACAATGAAGCACCATTTTGATGAAGAGATACGAAGCTATAGCAAGACTTGTATTTAGGCGATGAAAATGTGATCTAAAACCTATAGCATTACTCATACGAAAAAGGCGGATCGCCGAGTTTGGTGTTCAATTCTCATTGCACATGCATCAACATACACAAAAAATAAGGTCAATACAAAGTGAAAGCCAAATTTATTGCACATGCACATAAACTTTTGTTGATACAAAATGAGGATGTCTAATTGGGAGCTCCTATCTAAGCCTTCCATTTTTCATAGTTGGGAGTTCTACAATACAAAATGGGAGCTTAATTTCCTCATATTTGGTATTACTCTGCTATAATGGGAAGCTCCCATATTTGACACCATTGTGCTCTAATGAGTTTTAAATTTGAGAAAAATGATGTGGACTATTTGGAATTAAGGAGATGGCAATTGTCAAATATGGGAGCTTTGGATGGCGTCCCATTGAAGTAACTTTTTTTTCCATGCATGACTCCCAAATTTGACAATAGCAACCTCAAGTGGGAGCCCTTGCCCTATTGGAGATGCTCTAAATTAGACGTTGTCAATTTTTATTATTTGATTCGGTCCTTCGTTATATATGCTTTCAAGCCAGCCTACTAGTTTGGGATATATAGTAGTATAATATCGGCCCCCAAGCTGGACTTCTTAATTTCTTATAATATGGTGCATGCATAAAGCAAGATGGGGGCATCCATGCCACTGATTTCAAGGGCTTATATATATATATATATATATATATATATAGTAGCAAGGAGGGGCAGTGCTTTGAAATTAAATGCGACGTCCCTATTTGTAACATTCAAAAGGTAGGACTTTGTCTCGGATCAATTCATACCAATTTTCTCAATCCTTCTTATCTGTAAATGAGAAAAGCTAGCAAAACCCCCAAGTGGCCTACCACATACCCTAGAATTAAGGGCATGTTCTTTAAAGGAAATGTTGAACCTTACACACTAGTCATAGCTCCGTTTGAAAATTGCACCGCTTTGAAATTGTTTAATATTAATATTAATTTAACACTTTTAAAAGCAACTTTAAAAGTATGTATAAATTAACTGGTTGACGTAGGTTGATGGTAAATGAAAAACCACACCATGGAAACCATCTTACAGATAGGGATGGCAATAGGGCGGGGTGGATTTTCCACTCTCTCGTTTTCATTTTTGTTTATAAAATTACGGAGAATTCCCGCCCCGTTCCTCCATTTCAATAATAAATTTAAAATATAATACACTAAATGTACTTTCGAGGGGATTTGAACTCATTACCTTCATTAAAAAGCTTGTATTTTAAGAGTCTAAACCACTAAATTGCATGTTGATTAATGTAATATATTTTTTAAATAAATAATTTTTCAACAACTATTGATTGAAATATACTTTTAAAATAAATAATCTTTCAACGACTCGTTCATATGGATCCACTTGAAAAAGCAAACGTTAGATTAAATATTTTGAAATTTAACCGTTGGATGACATATTTCGCTTACATACATGATGCATGCCCAAAATCACATTGATCGAATGGCAATTCAAAACAAGAATTATGAATTATTTAAAATTAGAACAATTTTAGATAGTTTTTTTTGTACTTCATCTCAAAAATATGAATTTTTTAATAAATTAGTAGTTTGATCAATGTGATTTTTTGTATATATAATGTGTCATGTGTACACACATGCATATAATTTAATCCAATCGTTTGTTTATCGAAATACCTATTCCATATTAGTTTTACAAACCATATATCAAACTATGGATAAGGTGGTGTGCGTAGAACCAATAGTAGAAAAGATTTTGATAAATTGACCGTTGGATTAAATACAATTGTTATGAATTTCATGTTCATAAAAAATCATAGTGATCTAATGGTCAATTTATGACAAATGTTCATGAAAAATTATAATAATTTAATTCTTCAAAATATCACAATTTTTATCCAGTTAGTTTTTTTTTTTAAATAACCGTTGGATCATTTTGATTTTTGGTGAGTATGTAATTTATAATAAGTGCATCTAATTTAACGGTCAGTTTTTCAAAATCTATGTTGTATTTTTCCCTATAAAATATAGATTATAAAGGTCACTGCACCGTAAACATAAACAAAATAGTTGTGTAAAGTGCAACTTCTAATAATATCGTTCTTGTCATCATGAACAGAGATAAAGCTTGAATAATTGAAAAGAAAGAGAGAATTAACAAACTCAAGACAATAAAGGGAGACTTGACTTATTATATAGGAAATATATAAGAATGGTTAGAAAATGTTAGATTGTTAGTGAGATCGCCGAGATGGGAGAGACATAAAAGTTAGGAGGTCATTAATAATTTAAATCCTATTCTATATTATATATAATTGAATATATAAAATATAATTTATGTATCATATAAAATTATACGTTTTAAATATAAAATTTATATAAATGAGGATGAGGAATCCCCATGGGATGGGAATGGGAAATCCTCGCGGGGCGGGTCAGGATAAATAAGCGGGGAAGGACGTAACATTGTAAACCCATCCCGTCCTGTACCTGGCGGGACTAATATTTTTAAACTCATCCCCGCCCCATATTCCAAAAAATTCAAAAATAACTCGCCCCTAGGACAGGACGAGACGGGTTTCCACGGGAATAGAATAAATCGGTCAGCTAAAACATTGGTTAATTTTAATATTTGGGTGATACATAAGTTCATTACACGTCACACGTGACATCCTGTCGTATCACATGACCGTCACCTTTTGATTGGCCTTTATTTCCAGTCATGAAATAAATAAAAATATATAGAAGCAGAAAAGAGAAAGATCGAGCTAGCACCGCGTAACAGGTGTAAACACACGCGTACGAAAGTAGTCGGATCAAAAACCGTGTGAAACAAACTGGGTTAAACGTGAACCGGCAAAACGCAGAGAGTCTACTCACTGTAGTCACGACTCTTTCTTTGTTTGTTTCTTCCGACTTCCGTATATGTAATATGTTTTGGAGTACAAAGTCAAACTCAAACAGCCCCAAACAGGTCCCAAAGTAAGAGAAAACGATATGAGTGCTAAGTCAAGGGGCCCTTACCCAAAAGCGCTTCACCGTCCTCACCAACAATGCCTTATATATATACTAGCAGTAAGCATATGCCATCATACTACTACAACATCAACATTACAACAACGTGATCCTGATCTCTCCTTCTAAAAGTAAGATACAAGCACGAAAAACAAGAGATGGCAGCAAAGAGGAATAGCCCAACAACAACAAGTGTTTGGATTGTGGTGGGTTTTATGATATTGGTGGTGTCGACACAATTCAATCTTGCCCATTGCCGATCCCTTCGCTCACCGGCCGATGCTGTTGTGGTCGGATGCGAACAAGTCGGAAGCGGAGCTGATTCAGTTGGTTCAATTACTTCATTTTCTGCTTCTTCTAACCACTCGAGCAATCGTCCTTCAGCAAGGAGCTTGTCGTATCAACTGACTTCCGGGCCTAGCACAAAAGGCCCTGGTCACTAGCCACTTCTAAATTCTTCAACTCCCTTTTTTTTTTTTTTAATCATTTTTAATGCTGTTAATTTTTTCTTTGTGCACAAAGTTGTGCTTGATCGTTATACTTTGATTTTTTTTTTCTCCCTTCAAAAGGGTGATTCTCATACTTATAATTTGTACGTCTTAATTAGTTGATATAAATGAGGTGATTACACAGTTTAACTACAGTCACATAAGTTTATCTAAGCGTATTCCGATCCGATCCTGATTGTATATGACATTGTCGAAACTATATATATATATGCCATAAGGTGGGGATGTTCTGAATATCATGATCGACATGCACGTTTCCATGACTGTCCAAAGTGAAATCAACAACGTACATGGAGTTAATTTGCGTGTGAACCAAGGTCTCTCCGTTGTACGCCATATATGTTAAAGGTTTCACATAATTTACAAGGAAAATGCTACGCCAGTTGCAAAGTAAGGCTACGAAATCGCTACAAAAAAGAAGAAGAAGAAAAATACTGTGAATTAATTTCCAAAACTACCTATTGGGTTCAACAACAACAACAACCAAAGAAAAAAAAAAAACTTTGTAGCAGTGCTCAATTTACAAATACCACCATTTCCTACTGGAGTCAAAAGAAGCTCACAATTAATCAAGGACTGAAGGGACGGATTTAAATGTTAAGTAATTCTCTTAGACGATCACTTTTCATTACATATACATGTTGGGTTTAGTGAACTTGTTGCATATAGATGAATAATGGATACACCTAGATGTGTGGCCATGCAACGCGACTAGCAGATAGATGGGCAAGTTTCTCTCAAGTTGTGAATTCTCAATCCCGGGAACAGATTATTCAAACTGGAGCTATTCACTTGCCATGTAGTGAACAATTCAGGTCAGTGAATGACGACATACAAGCATAACCCACCGGCCACTAGAGATGGAGAACACATTTATTTTTGTTTTCTTTCAGAAAGTCAATCAACTAAGATCAAGAAAGTCCACCTATTGGATGGATAGGATTACCAAATTCAGATTTGGGATGATGGCAGCACGCGATTGTGCCTTTAGAATTTCTCTATGATTCATTTGTCAAAATAACAGCTCACATGCATCAGCGACACGTTTGCTTTGAATTCATGTAAATGGGGAAATTTTCACTGCCCAGGAGCCAAGTGCACCAAAATGCCCACTTGGGTCAAAGAAAATGGGCGCGCGTCAGCATATAAAGAAATGGCCGGAAGGGTTAATTGGTTGTTATTATTGGTGGGGGAGTCCTCAAAGTTGAAAGTCTTTAAGGTCTCCGGCACGGGCTGGACCAAAGTTACCGGCCGGTCCATATCGCTAAGGTATTCATGACTGAGGCTGCCCAGTATTGTAGCTTAAAACACAATAGGAAAATAGACTCGTCAACCAGGAGAGAGAGGGAGAGAGAGAGAGAGAGAGAGAGAGACTTTAACTGTGTCGGTTGTTATGTTGCTGATGGTGTCAACACGGTTCATTTTTCTTTATATATTGCGGAATTTCTCCTTAACTGACTGTCACGGTCACTGCTACTGTTGGGATCCATTTTTAAATTAAATTTTTTAAATCAAATTATGTGACAATATAATAACATTATTTTTCTGGTATAGATGTTCAACTATATCATTTAATTTAAAAAAATTATTCTAAATTTTGATTAATTTAGGCACTGTTTGGATTTGTTTTTTATAAGTACTCATTTGTTTTTTTCAAATTTTTCTAAAAAATTGTATATTATAAATTTTTAAAAAAATAAATAAATACTTATAAAAAACAAATCCAAAGTGCAGCTTAGTATTTTTCACTTTAAAAATTACAAGAGCTTGGCCAAAATGGGATAACCTTGCATGGTTGTCCCACTGATATAAATTTGGAGTGTGGCCTTGTACTTTTATGTGTCGGTGGGAATGTGGGATTACGCACTATTGAGTATATATATATATATATATATATATATATATATATATATATATATA
>JAESVK010000101.1:2019775-2036853 GCA_017140935.1 Hamamelis virginiana
CCGACAAGGGGGGGGGGTGTATAGGAGGATGAGGGAAGATTGCATCCAAGAACATAATAATTTATTGACTCATTCTTTCCAACTGATGCAAGCACTTTGACAACACAAACCTAGTATTATTATATTCATAATGGAACCTAATAGGACGGCACTTATACATCCCTTTTCTTGATTCCATTTTCCCTCTAAAGTCTAAACCAACAGAACCTAAAATAATTATCATAAAAGAAAATGATTAATGGTTTAAGGTCCTTCCAAACCACATATCCGGGCAACAAGATACTTTTAAGATCCTACAAGAAAAAATATCACACCAACAGGGAAATTCAAAATCCTAGCAGTCCACATAGCAAGGCCACATGGCAAATTAAAGACCAACCATGCTAAATATTGAGACAACATGATAGCTTAAGCTCCTACTAGAACACATTGAGACAACATGACAATTGAAGATCTAACAAGCCATATCTCCTAGCAACGTGATAATTTAAGATCATATTGAGGAAACATGGCAATTAAGGTCTTAACAAACACTTCATAGCGACAAGATGGTAGTTTAACGTCTTACCAAACCATATACTGAAGCAACATGGTAGGTACTTAATGTCCTACAGGAACATATATTATGCAATAGAGTTCTATAAGGTCTTAAGAAACCATCTATAGGGGCAACATGGTACTTTATGGTCCTAAACAACAAGGTCCCACCAAACAATATAACGAGCAAACATGGTAGTTTAGGATCAAAGGAGACCATAATATTGAGACAACATGGTAGTTTAAGGTACTAGCAAATCATAAGCACTACCAAACAACATGTCTTACCAAATCATATACTAAGCCATCATGGTAGTTTAAGACCTTACTAGACCACATATCAAGGAAATATGGTACTTTTAGGTTCTAGCCAATCAATATATTGAAACAAATGATAGTCTAAAGTCTCACGAGACAAGTTATTGAGTCAACATAAAAGTTTAAGGTCCTATCAAACCATATCTAGCCAACAAGATAGTTTCACGTCCAACCAAACCACATATCAGGGCATCATGGAAGTTTAAGGTCCGACCAAACCATGTATCGACCCATCATGGAAGTTCAAGGCACAACCAAATCCCATATCAAAGCAATATGACAATATTTAGTCCTACTACACCATAAACATGGTATCTTAAGGCCCTACAAGACCACATTTCAAAGCAACATAATAGTTTCAAGTTCTACTAGAGCATATATCAAGCCAACATGGTAATTTAATATCCTACCAAACCACATATCCAGCTAACATGGTAGTTTAAGGTCTTCTCAAATAGCATATCGAGGGTGTGTAGTTTAAGGTCATGCTACACCACAAATTGGGAGTTTGGGACCACAAGGTAGTTTACGGTCTTTCCAAACCATATATTACAGACATTTGAATTTTATGCCCATACCGGACCACATATCAAGGCAACATGGAAGTATAAAGTCTCACCAAACCACATATCAAGCCAACATGGGAGTTTAAGGTATAGCCAAGCTACATATCAAATTGACATTGTAGTTTAAGGTCCAAACAATATTAATATCGAGCCATCAAGTAGTTTAAGGACCTAATAAATCACATATCAATGAAACGCGGTATTCGTAGTCCTACCGAACCATAAATCACGCCAACATGGTAGTTTCATGTCTAACTAAACCATATATCAAGAAAAATGGTATTTTTGGATCATACAAGACTATATATCTAGCAAACATGGTAGTTTGAGGTCATATAAAACCAATTATCAAGGCTATATAGTAATTTAAGATCCTCCCAAACCACAGAGAATAAATTTTAGTATAAGGTCCTACCAAACTATATATTGGGGCATCATGGCAGTTTAAGGACATACCACACTTTACATCAAGCCATCTCAGTGGCATAAGGTCCTACTAGATCATAAATCAAGGCAACATTTTTGGTCCTACCAGACCATATATTAAGCCAAAATGTTAGTTTAAGCTAGACCACATATCAAGACAAAATGATAATTTAATGTCTACAAAACCATATACCAAGCCAACATGATAATTTAAGGTCCTACCAAACCATATATCTAGCCAACACGGTAGCCTAAGGTCATACTAGATAAGAGAATAAGGCAACATGGTAATTTAAGGTCTTACTAGACCATATATTAAGGCAACACAGCAATTTAAGGTCCTATTAGACAATATATTGAGGCAACGTGATACCTTATGGTCCTACTAAACCACATATTGAAGCAACATGGTTGTATTAGGTCCCATAAAACCACATATCAAGCCATCTTGGTAGTTTTAAGGTCCTAGCAAACTACAAATTGAGGCCACAAGGTTTCATAAGATCCTTACTAGACCATATATCTAGTCTATCAAATCACATCAAGAAAACATTGGATTGTAAGGTCTTGCTAGACAAACATGGTAGTTTAGGGCCCTACTAGACCACATATCAATGCAACATTGTACTTTTAGACCCTACTAGAACACATATAGAGCCAACATAATAGTTTAAGGTCCTATTGATCAACTTAAGACAACATGATAGTTTAAGAACCATACATTGAGGCAACATCCTACCAAATCGCATAAAGGCATCAAGGTACTTTTATAAGCTACCACACTATATATTAATGCAACATGGTAGTTTAAGGACCTACTAGACTACCTATATCGACCCATTATAGTTTAAGGAACTACCAAACTATATAATGAGGTAACATAACAGTTTATTGTCCTTCTAAACCACCAATCAAGGCAACATGGCATTATAAGGTTCCACCAAACCATATATTAAGCCAAAATGATAGTTTAAGTACTTGTGTTACTTACCATACTGTATCAGGGCATTGTGGTACTTTGAGGCACTACCAACTCATTTCGAGACAATATTATAGTTTAACGTCATGCCGAATCACATATCAATGCAAAAAAGAAGTTTTTGGGCCTACCAAACCATATATCGAGTCAACATGGTAGCTTAAGGTCCTACCAAACCATATATCAAGCCAACATAATAGTTTAAGTCCACATGGTAGTTTAAGGTCCCATCAAACCACATATGGATCCAACATAATAGCTTAATGTCTTATCAGACTACATGACAATTTAAGATCCCACAAGACCACATATGAAGAGAACATTATAGTTTAAGATCTGATAAGACCACATATCGAGGCATTATGGTAGCGTACAATGAGGTATTATTATAGTTTGAGGTCCGACAAGACCATGACCATGTAACAGGATAATTTAAAGTCCTACAAGACCATATATCAAGGCAAAGTGAACAATCTTATTGAAGATTACTAATTAAAAGTAAAATAATAAATAGTGTGACAAAATGTTTTAAAACAAATGCATAAATGAAAATATTGAAATTAAATAACTAGAATATGCATATACATAATGAAATATCAGAAAATAATATAAAATAAAATGAGTAAGAAATTGAATGACAATTGACAAAGTGAATAATATTACAAGACATATTTTTAAATAAGTAAACATATTGATGGTCTATGGTGGTATAAAAAGTAAAAATATAATCATTCAATATTTGTAATCGATAAAAGATCTTTTCCAGTTTTCATAAAATGTAAAATGCAAATATTGAAAATAAAAATTACAAATATTAACTATAAAAGAATCTTTATCACAAAAATAAACAGATAATGTAGAGAAATATTAAAATTAACTAAAACGATAAATGCATACATGTAATGCAAAATTGAAAAAGTTTATAAAGAAAATATAACACCAAAGAAAACGGAAAACAAAATAAATCAATTATGCAATCAAATAAATATTGTGTGTACAATGTAATATCTAAACATATCAATAAGACAAAATATACTCAACAAAGCCTTAATCCCATACATGTTACACAGGGTTGACTAATAAGACAAAATATATTGTTAAAAAAATATTAAATAATACAAAGACATTTGAGAATCAAAACCCAAACAAATACAAATTTATATAATATGATATTTGTGATGTGTATGGTAAGTAAATTTTGTAGTTAAGGTCATATAAATCATATATCGAGACAACATGGTAGTTTAAGTTCCTACCAAACCATATACACTGCCAACATAGTAGTTTAAAGTCCTATCATACCAAATATTGAGGTGACATTATATTTTAAGATCCTATGAGACCACATATCGAGCCAAAATTGTAGTTTAAGGTCCTACAATACCACAAATTGAGGCATCGTGGTAATTTAAGATCCTATGAGACCACATATTAAGACAAACAGTAGTTTAAGGACTTAATAAACCATATGCTGAGACCAAACCAGTATGATAATTTGAGGTCCTAACAAATAAAAAATCGAGACAACTTGACAGCTTAAGATCCTACAAGACCATGTATCAAGGCAGCATTGCACTTTAATGTCTTAAAAGACCACATATCAAGGCATCATTGTAGTTTAAGGTTCTACAAGACCTCAAATCTAGGCACCATGGCTGTTTCCGTTCATATGAGTCATCCAAGACCACATACCAAGGGGAACATAGTAGTTTAAAGTCTTAAACAATATATCAAGGCAAAATGAACAATTTTATAAAGATTACTATTTAAAGGTAAAATAAAAAGGCGTGAAAAATATAATAAGATAAAAGTAAATTGATGCCAAACATGTTTGCTACTGCATTTTCAAAACCTACATTCTAATAATTATATATAAACACCCAATTCTGGAAGCTTCAAAAAAGCTATTTTCCATGTTTTCTTTTTCAATCCTATTTAAATTATATGAAGCAATATAGACAACACATCCTTGAAATTTTTTGCCATTTTTGTTTTCTAAATTTCAAACATGCATCTTTTTATAAAAGAAAAAAAATAGAAAAAGAAAATAAAAAGGGCAAAAAAGAAACAGGATTTGAATTGTAAACCAAACAGGCCCTCGATACTACCCAAAAAACAAAAGCATAGCATAATAAGTCAAATAACTATGAACAAGCATTAGGACCAAGAAAACATAGGAAAATCTTAAAATGCAGTAAATTGTAAAGCTACACAAGCATATATGTGTGTCAATTCAACCACACTATTACTCATATTAACTAGATGGATGTGGAAAATGGAATATAGATTTAGAATATGGATCTGCCAATGTATATATACATGCAAAAATACATGCTTTCTAGTAAATAAACCTAACTTCAAACACAACCACAACCCAAAAAAAGGGGTTGGTGTAAAAGATATAGTTCTATTTCATTTAATTCTTACCTATATTGAGTAATCCCATAAAGATTTTATATATTAGTGGCCTCTAGAACCATGTTTTCTACAAAGATACCCAAAACTCACACATCAGTCACTATCCTTCATACTTAGATTTCTCTCATTTTGTTCCGTGAGGTTCACCCAGACTTAAACAATTTGTCTGATTTATACAAACCCTTGCAACATAAATCCACAACAAAAAGCAGATTGCAATTGAACCCCATACACTAATTGGTTTGATTGAAGCATCAGCCCCAGTTATCTGATTCTCTAGAAAGCAACAAACACATATTAAAAGGCTTTCTTGGCTGACAGTGCAGAGAGAAAGGAAGGGAGGACGACACTCGAGCAAATAATTTCGGAACCACTGAAATTTGGGAGGCAAGTGTTTCAAAAGCATACACAAGCTAATAATTTTGATTCGAACATAAGCTATCTTCTCAAAATTGTATATTTCCTCATCTTCAATTAAATAAAAAATAAATAAAAAAAAAACAGAAAAATATGCCTTAGGTTGCAATGCTCATCTTCTAGGTGAGAACTACAGAGTCCATATCCAGTGCAACAGCTAAGAGGGAACTAGTTCTATGTCATAGACACGAAGAATGACTTTCAACAAAGAACAGATCCATCATGGTCATGACCATAATTGGACGACAGACAACACAAATCTAATGCCAAACTCACAAGTATATGGGTAATAGAACATATATAAACTAAAAACTAGACCCCGTGATCAATCCACAAAAACTGAAGGAAAAATCAACCAAATACCAAAAACCATAAAATAAGGGTTCTTGAAATAATAGAGAGACGGATAAGTCACATTTGCAATGTTTTCACTTAGAATACACCTCTACTTATTTGCTAAGAATTACATATCTTAATGAACATCCGAACCAAAATATACAATGCAGGTATCCTAGAAATGGATACAAAAAGACGAGATGAGTTTTCCACGGGCGACGACGAGATATCTATGCAAACCAGATTTTTAAAATTTTAAAATTTAATACTCCGTAAAACATAAAAGATCAGTAATTAAGGAAGAGAGTAAAAGATCGAGGTATAACACTGCAAGAATCACAATAAGCCAAAACCCTAGATATTCATATAACGAAATTAATAGCATATAAAGATCGAGAATCCATAAATAGTACAAACAGATCTCAATATAAGAAACAGGCTAGTTCAAGGGGCAGAAACCCTAATATATCAGAAACCCTAACATATCGGATAACCAAAAAAAAATAACACAAAAAAACCTAAGAAGACTCAGTTTCAACAGACGAGATTTCCTCACTGGTTGCGGTAGCATCCACAACAGGGGTTTGCGATGTGCCATTATCAGGTGTAGAACCAGAAGCAACCCTAGATTTAACAGCATCGAGCATGCGCTTACTGATCTCTCTGGAATAAACCTGAAGAATCTCGATACCATCTTCATCGGCACCGGCAGATCCACCGGCAGCGGAGAAGGCCTCCTCCTCGATAAGGCGAGCGGCGGCGGATGCCTCGTCAGCGGGAATCGTTCCGTAGCGCTTGGAAAGGACAGATGGAGTGGAGAGGGTCTCGACGAGGCGATTGATGACGGCGTCACGCGTTCGTTGAGACGGTGGCCAAATGCTCAATGATATATTCTTCTTTTCTGGTTTCTTAAGCTCTTGATGTTGGTGTTGGGGATCTTGGGGTTCGGCCATTGTTGGTGGTGGGGTTGCTTCAATGGCTTCCTCCACTGTTGATACTGTGTGGTCTTCCGGTTCGGTCATCTTGGGAGAGGAGAGGAGAGAGAGAGAGAGCGCGCTTAATATGCAGAATGGGTTTTGTGGATTATTAAAATATTACTTGTGGAGAAAAATAAATGTGTGGGCCAGTTTTTGGTGGAGTACAGTGACGGTCCACCCTTGGAATTAAATTTGGTGCAAGACGGTATGACGGTCTACCTTATTAATATGCACTTATCATTTTATTTTACTAATAAAGAAAAAAATGATAAAAATAATTTAATATAAAATTTTGAATTTGAATTAATAATTATTAAAAATATTATAAAATAATTATAAAAATAGAAAATCATAAATGGTATGAAAATTATATATATATGTGGCAAAACATTATATAGTGTGGGATTAATTGTAAACATGTACATGTCTCGTATCTATCTATGTCCATGTTATATAGATTAATACAGGTATATGCATAAATCCTAGAGAAATTTAATTTTTTTTTTTAAATCTTAATGCCAATATGGAAACATGCATTCCATATATATATATATATATACAGACATGATAATATAAGGCCGGGCTTATGCAAAGTTGTGTAAGGTCGGCTCCATATCTCCAATTTTAGAAGACTGTTCGTAAAACTGACAGTTGGATTAGATACTCCCCCTCTGTATATCATGCCTGCAAAAAATCGCGGTGATCCGACGGTTGGTTTTTGAAATAACTCATTATGAAAATATATAACTTATTTGTTCTTCAAAATATCACCATTTTTTTAACGGCAGTTATTTCAAAAACCAACCGTCAGATCACTGTGATTTTTTGTAGGCATGACATACAGAGGTGGGGCATCTAATCCAACGGTCAGTTTTAGGAACTGTGATCTAAAATTAGCCATATGGAGCTGACCTTACGCAACTTTGCGTAAGGCCGGCCTTATATTATCATGTCTGTATCTATATATATATATATATATATCCGAATTGGAGCACAAAACATTTAACATGAATGATAATCAAGTTCAAATTCCATATAATTCTATTAGGCATATCGATCTTAAAGATTTTTTATCTCTAGGTTTAGTGTTGGGTCTCTTAAAATTTTAAGGGGCTTCAACACCTTGTAAACTGTATTTTAATTCTTCTATAGTATTAATTAATTTTTGAGACAGACGACATTGATCAATTCTATCAAGTGGCAAAAATAGAATAAGTATTGTTTGATATATTTTAAAGATATATTGCCGAATTCTCTTTTTTTCTTTTTTTTCTTTTTTTGTCATATGGTATATTGCCGAATTCATTCTCCTTCTTTAAATTCGAAAGAGGTTAACATTTTTGTTATATTTTAAAATTATTATTGATGTATCAACAAATGAGAGAAGTGAATGAACTTACTAAATATCTTTATTTCTTTTTTTTTTTTCAAATAAAAATAAAATAATTGAAAGGAGCTTTTTCTTAAAGAAACCAAATAATAATAATAATAATAATAATAATAATAAGTTTGGGATTGGGATTTGTTTGAGCCAAATAACCGACAGTATAACTACCTGTAAAACATTTTTTTTTTTTTTTTAATATATTTGATAAAATGATGTAGGTGATCACTTAATCTCACAAACTTAATTTAACTTATAAAAGTAGATAAAGACAGTCAAAATTCGAAAGGGTAAAGGAGAACAACAATCATGACACTAATTATAATTAACATAACAAATTAATAGTAATCAAACATTACTCATAACACTGAAAGAACATTAATCATGGTTGGGCTTACTTTACATAAAGCCTCTAGTGGCTTAAGCTTTAGGCATAGTTAGTCCTGCCCCTAGCTTCACGCCAAAGCCAACCCCACTACCCTGTTGGCAAGGCCAATTCCAGTGCATCAACCCAAATGGTATCAACTTATACGATTCATCTTCCCCACCTTCAAATCTTTCTGGTTTAAAACTTTTGAGGTCTTCCCATACTTTAGGATCTCTATGAATGGCCCATGCGTTAACCAACAACATTGTGCCTCGTGGCACATCGAACCCTCTAGGTTAAATCGTGCTACAGGTTTAACCTAGGGCCAGCGCAGGGCTCAGCCCGAAGTCAAGTAAGGTGAAAAGCTTTTACTAAGTGCCACTCGGTTCAAACCAAAAATGTAAAAATAATGGAAAAAAAGAAGCAGCTAGATATCAAATAGGTTAGCTGATGTAGAAATGATAAATTAAAAATTAATTTCCTTATTTTATTTTTGAAATTAAAGAATGATTGTGACAACCATATCAATTGATAAATGAATCCAATAAATTTATTAGGCAAACCTAACAAAACTAGAAAGAAAAAATAAATTATCAAATGGACTGATAGTATCTCAGCTCGACCCAATATTTAATGGCAGAATTTTTTTTCCGATGAGTATATACACATATAAGTTTATGTGAGGACTTAGATTTTTACCCCATATGAGATAGATATTTTAAAAATTGGTAGTTAGATTAGAAAGTCGTTTTATATATGTCATGCTTGCCAAAAATCATAGTGATTCGACAGTTGATTTTGAAAATACAAATTGTGAAAAATTATTATAGAATTTAACAGTGAAAACTGTTATTATTTTTCACAATCTGTATTTTAGAAACCGACCTTCAGGTCATTATGATTTTTGGCATGCATGACATGCATAAAAAGAATATCTAATCTTAACAATCAATTTTTCAAAATACCTATCCCACATTGACTAAAAATCCAAATCCTTACATAAACTTATATGCGTACGAATCAATAAGAAAAATACTAGTTAATAACATAGGCTTGAAAAATGCAAAATATACTTATATTTTTATATTCTATAATTTAAAGTACCTTTTTTTTTTTATACATAAAATATTATATTAAGTGTCACATTAATTACTGCAATAACCTAATAATTGACATAACATATATGTCAAAGGTTAAGTTCCAGTGATACATGGTTCTTACCCATGGTTTAACTATGGTTTGTAAAAACCATGTATATAATAGGTATTTTGAGAAATCGATCCTCCGATTTGATGATCTATTTATACGCATCACGTCTGCTAAAAATCACATTGATCCAACGACTACTTTTTCAAAAATATCACCGTTTTGAAATACATTGTAAAAAACTGTGAGAAACTGTCACAGTTTTTCATAGTTGGTGTTCTAAAAAACAAACTGTTGGATCAATATATATTATTTTTGGCAAACATGATGCTTATAAACAGACAGTTGATTTCTTAAAATGAATTAAACTACAACAAACAAATCAAACTATGTATAAAAATCAATACTTTTTCCAGATTCCTTCTAAGATGTGAAGCATCAACTTGGGAAACAGATTCTTTTCGCTTCCGCTTCCGCTTCCCATTCCCATTCCCATTCTCCTTTCGTATTTCATAAAACAAACATTTATAGGATTGTATGTTTAATATCAACTTAATTCTAATAACCATACTAACTACTTATGTAAATATTTTGCAATATGAAAAAACATACAACCCTTACATGTTGTTCTGCCACAGGATCGCTGGTTGAGGTAGAAAGTGCTGGCGACACTAGCCCAACCGCACTGATTTTTGCACTGTTTGATTCAACTTTCTCTAATTGTAGAGAAGTTGAAAGGCAAGGCAGTGGAATTTGGCCCCCAAGTTTCACAATTGCAGAGGCAAAAGATGACACGTATGTAGTGAGGTTGGTTACTTGTTTCATGGCATGTTGTAAAGCTTGATCCGAAGGATGTGGTTTGTGGAAGTATAATGAATGAGTGATACCATATCCAGCCCCTCGCACCCTGCCACCATGTTCCTTCGTTCCTAGTGCTTGCGTAAGGATATCATTTGATCCTTCCACAGTCAAACTTCCGTCCTCGACTTTCTTGGATACATCATCCTATAAAGTACATAAAAAATAAAGTACAAGTTAGAATAGAAATTTACCATATATAATTAGAAATTTTAACCAAATTACCGAGTAATTTTTTACTCACAATCTTTCCTGCCATCTCTCGCACGGCATCATCTACATAGGCGCCGTCAACTTGGCGGCCAATCTTCCAAAGAGTGTGCCTTTCAATTGATTCCTGAGTACCTCTCTCCTGTTGCTGCTTGATCATTTAAGAAAAATAATTAAACATATTCAAAGTAATAGAATTTCATATGTGCAACACTTAACTTTAGGTGGATTGACAGTAAAAATAGCATACGTACCAACTGCTCTTCCAGTCCTACATATCTTTTCCGGGACAGTCTATGATTATATTTATTCTTGCTTCTTCTTTCCTGAGCGTTCTTCCGCTCTTTCTATACATATAAAATATAGATCAACTTACTTTAGTCACTGATGTTTTGGTACTTCCACAAACTAAAGATATGTAACCAATATTCAAGTTTAGTTAGATAACATACAATGAAAGATTTGCTGTTTTTGTGTGCGACAAAGTCGCTCCATTGATCTCGAGTAATAGTAGTGTATTTTGCAGGAGGAGCTCGTATCTTCTCCCGTGAATCAAGGTTAGGTAAAACAAAATTTCTATACATATCGTGCTTGAAGCCTCAAAACCGATTAGCAACCTTTTGAAATATGATATTCTGCCAATTCTTCGTGGTTTTGCATTTATACCTTGACTATAAAGTTTATGCCAAAATTAATATAAACAAACTCACACTTTTGCAAAAGTATATTCTATGAACTACAATTTTAATTAGCTTACCTCAATCACTTCACGTAATTTAGATTTCATAGATTCTGGCACATCTTTCCACCTCTTGCAATTTATTGGTGCATGTGCCCTACATAAAGTGCCACATTCTGTTGATAGAATCTCTCTGGTCGCTCCTATGGGTTTATTTTTGATGTCGAACTTAAGAGCTATTTTGACTTTCTTACCCCGGATGGTGGGAAGCACAGAGAGTTTAGTAGGCCCCCTCTTCTTCTTTTCTATTTCTGGCATAGGCGAAGGGCTCCCATCATCCTCACTGCTACTTGAATCCATGCTAGTTGTTGTACCTGAAAGTTTTGTAGACAGTTAAACAGTGAAATATAGCCAAAATCAATATTATTTAGCAATAACCAAATAGACAACAATTGAATATAGAAATGACACATAACTTTAACAAAAAATATGAAAATGTATATTCAGTACACATATAACACTCGAAACAAATACATTAATCATCTACCTAAAAGTACAGCATGATAATAGTCTTATAGAAATGAGAAGCAACTTTAACCAAATATATGAAAATGTATATTAAGTACACATATAACACTTGAAACAAATGCATTAATCATCCACCCAAATTCCCTGAACTCCATCTCGGTGATACGACGTTCCATAGGGGTCTATTATATTTAAGTAGTTATCATCAGGCAATATTTGGTTAACATCCATGTGCTCCTCACAAACATCAATTGCGGCATCCTCCATCTCATACTGGAAGTTCTCATTCGGCGGCACAGATAGAACGATCTACCACACTGGATTAAGTTGGTCTTCCACATAAAAAACTTGCCTAGCTTGTGAAGCTAAAATGAAGGGATCATTTTTGTGACCAACCCTATGAAGCTGCACTAATGTGAAACCTAGGTCGTCTACTTTAACTCCATTGTTAAGGTCGACCCAATCACACTTAAATACGGGAACCTTAAAAATGTGATAATTTAGCAGCCAAATCTCAGTGATAAGTCCGTAGTAACATGCATCCGTATACACTGGATTATTATCCCTAGCGCTTGAGACATGCATTGCTCTTGCGACTAAGCTTACTCCACTGTTCTGGTTGACACGTAATGTATCATGATCACGTGTGTGGTAGCGACAGCCTTTAATGATATATCCATGAACTTTTATCACTTCGCTTGCTGGTCCATATGCTATCCATTCTAGAGTACGAGATACTTGATTGGTCGATCCTAATAGCTCTTCTACCTGTATAACAAGGAATGTCAATGTATATTATATTGTAATGGTTGTCACATCAGTAACTAAAAGCGTGTATCATTAATTTAATACCTTTTTACGGATCCATGAAATAAATGTCCGACTGTGTTCTTCTTCGAGCCATTTTTGTTTTTTTGATTTTTTGGGATGAAGGTTCCTTAGATACTCCATATGTTCCCTAACCATATGGATGTAAATAGAATAAGAGCATGACACAACTAAAAGAATAGTAATACTTTTAAAATAAGCCAATGATAAATATCAGGGTTCTTACTTAACATAAGGCTGAACAACAGATGTGTTTGCTAAAACATATCGATGTGCCTGCTCCAAAAGGGTTCTATCTACTATGACATGCTTCCCTCCCGGTACTGCCCGTCCAGTTTCGAAATCACATAGCGACATATTCCTGTGTACGGGAATACCAATTGCATCTACGCCGGACAGGTAGTCAGTGCAGAACTCAACAGCTTCCTCCGCAATGTAACATTCGGCAATACAACCCTCGGCCGATATCTATTCCCACGTACCCCTTCAAAACTTTCATATACCTTTCGAAAGGATACATCCATCTGAAATGTACAGGCCCACAAAGTTGTACCTCCCTAACCAGATGAACCGTCAAGTGAATCATTATATCGAAAAAGGATGGAGGGAAATATTTCTCAAGCACACATAATGTGAGAACAAGTTGATTTTGAATTGCTGGTAAAATTGTCACGTCCACAACTTTGCTACAAATGTTCTTAAAGAAAAGGCAAAATCTCGTGATTGCAACTCTGACGTGATTTGGTAAAACGGAACGTATTGCCACAGGTAGAAGTTGCTGCATTAGGATGTGACAGTCATGCGACTTCAACCCAATAACTTTTAGCTCTTTCATAAAGACGAGATTTTTGAAGTTTGAACTAAAACCCTCCGGGACCTTCACTTCAAACAATGTCTTGCATACACTATGCTTCTCCTCCTTAGTCAAGGTAAAGCATGCTGGAGGCAGATATATACGGTTACCTACAACCTGTGGTTTCAGTTCAGGCCTGTTAACCTTCTTCAGCTAATCAATTCGAGCATTTACTCCATCCTTAGTCTTGCTAGGAATGTTAAGAAGTGTGCCAACGATGCTATCACAGACGTTTTTCTCTATATGCATAACATCCAAGTTGTGACGAACATGAAGGTGTTTCCAATATTCAAGTTCGAAGAATATGGACTTCTTATTCCAGCATTTGGATTCACCCTTATTCTCTTTCTTCTTTTTTGCTTTATCTCCCCATACATGAACTATCCTTTCAACTTGGCACAAGATTTTCTCCCCAAACAATGGTATTGGTTGACTCCTGTGCTCTTGCTTGCCATTAAAATCCTTTCGTTTTAATCGTAATTTATGTTCAGGGGGAAGAAATCTTCGGTGGGCAGTATAAATATTCTTGTTACTATGTCCCAATCTATCAGAGTCTGTATTCGGTCCACATACTGGACAGGCCATATACCCCTTCACGGTGCAACCACTCAAGTTTCCATAGGCCGGGAAGTCATTGATTGTCCACAGCAATACAACCCTTAAAGTAAATATTTGTTTCCGATATGCATCATATACTTCGACACCAACCTCCCATAAGAGCTTTAAATCATCAATCAACGGGGCCAAATATACATCGATATTAATACCCGGCTGTTTAGGACCAAAAATCAACAGTGATAGCATCATGAACTTCCTCTTCATGCATAACCATGGTGGGAGGTTATATGTGACTAGTATAACAGGCCAACAACTGTATGGGGTGTTGTATGTACTGTGGGGGTTAATGCCATCTGCAGATAGAGCCAATCGCAGATTGCGAGGTTCTGCACCAAATTCAGGCCACATGAGGTCGACAACCTTCCAAGACACTGAGTCTGCGGGATGTCGTAGTTGATCATCCACTTTACGATTTTGGTCATGCCAAGTGAGGTCCCTCGCTATTTGTGCTGTCTGAAATATTCTCCTAAATAGCGGGATGGGGGGAAAGTACCACAGAACTTTTGATGGGACACCGTCCCTTTTATTTGTTGGAAGCTTATCACCATTCCATCGAGAAGTATGACATTTGGGACATTCGGTTGCACCCGCGTATTCATTGCGGTACAGTATACAATCGTTTGGACATGCATGTATCTTCTCATAATCTAAACCCAATGCTTTCAATGTCTTCTTCGTAGCATATACGAACACAGGCAACTCATTGTTCTCTGGTAACATATCAGCTAGCAATACCAGCAACTCCGTAAAACTCTTATCGGAAAAACCATTACTTGCAACTGCTGATAGCTTGGTAAATTTGGTCCAACCAGGGTACAAAGGTTTTTCAGCATCTTCTACCAACTTCTTAAACACAGATGGATCTCCCGTACAGTGCTCCTCAGCAGCTCTCACCATTTCCACCTCTTCTGGAAAGGTTTCGAACTTATATGTGTTAGATGGGGTGCGACAATCACCTTCTTTGGCAATGTTATCAGAATGTGTAGTGGTTCGCAAATCCTCGCCATGCCATATTCATTTCCGATAACTTTGGTCCATTCCATATATGAATAAGTGATTTTTAACCTCTCCAGTAAGTAAACACTCACAGTTAACTCATCGCACACACGGACATCTCACGATGTTACTACCGTCTGAGTTGAGTAAGGCAAAGTGCAGGAACTTGTCAACCCCCTCCTCAAATTCGGGCAATCTCCTATCCTTTTCCATCCAAGATTAATCTAACGGCTCATCCATTATCGGAATACGAGTGGAGAAGCCCCTATAACACGAAAAATGGAAGAACTCAGCAACTTTTCAATATTATTATAATTTAATACAAGTGGAGAAGCCCCTATAACACGAATTGAAATCTTGTATCTGATCCTAACCCTAATTATTATTACATACAATGTTCATAATGTCTATCAAAGGTCTAACAAACCTCTAATGGATGGTAAATCAATAAGGAAGTACGAGTCACTTTTGGAAAGCTATCTTTTAACACATCTCTTTGAGATAAGCATATTAAGAGTGGAAAAACTAGTGAATCCCCTTAACCTCAGTGCATATAACACTGACAATTATAATATAATCAGAAAGAACAAAAAAATAATTTAAGTTTATTAAAAAATAGTAAAAATGGCTTAATAAATAAAAATATCTGAAGTGGAGTGAGAAGCATTTAGCTGCACCTTCCAATTCAAGAATGCTATGAGTTTTTCAAGGATTTATCAAAGTATATCTGATAGTCTAGAGTCCTTTCTGCCATTGTTTTAAAAACCGGACCGTTCATCGAACCGGAAAAGTTACCGGGTTAAGGGTCAACCAGTTCAACCGGTTGAACCACCGGGTTGAACCGTGATGTCATAAATATATTATTTATGTATTTATTTAATTATTTATTAGAATAAAAGCTATAAATGATTCAAAATATAATTTTTTTTAAATGCTTGTACAATCAATTCATATATTTGAATTTATGTGCAGTCATTACAAATATTGGGACTATTTTAGTCATTTTAGCACCTTAAAAAAAATTTAAAAAATTATTTAAAAAAAAAACCCGGGTTGACCGGTTGAACCGGCGGGTTGAACGGTTTAATTGAAAAACGGGTTTTTGGGGGTTGAACCAGCCGGAGAGGGGACCGGTTCCCGGTCCAACCGATTGAACCGGCCGGTCCGGTCCGGGTTTAATAACAATGCTTTCTACTGATCATTCTGGTAATTTAAAGTTACATGGTATACAGTCCCATGTAATTTAAAGTTACATGGTATAAAGTCCCAAGGAGATTGTCTGCATCGGATCACTGTGATTTTTGATAGATGTGACATCCATAACAAATGGTATCTAATCCAACGGTCGGTTTTTCAAAATGTGTATCCCACAATTCCCTATGAGCCTCATGCTACATTTAACGAAAGTCAACATTTACTTAGTTAGATAGGGACTCATGTATATATATATATATATATATATATATATATATTCCACCACACAACTTGCAACTTCATTGTCAATGTGTCCATGAAAGATGTAAAAAATAATGAGGTCAGAATGCATGCTAGCTAAATCATTCTTGTTAAAACGAATTGAAACAGCCCGGTCTCTTAATTAATTTGGCAAGTGAGGATGGAGCACTAGCACACACATG
>JAESVK010000101.1:2042390-2060597 GCA_017140935.1 Hamamelis virginiana
AAAGAGTTCATAACACTTCTATAATCACAATTATCTCAACACCACAAACAAATGACGTCTCCCACGTCTCTCAATATTACATCACAAATATTATAATTCATGAATAAGAAAGAGAAGACATGACCAACTATATAAAAACATACTGCATATCACTACTTTACGTTAGAATGCTATTTTATATTGCCCAAAAAATGAATCACAAGTGTAACATGGTACGAAATAGTACTTTAAATTTTAACCCTTTACCTCCTCTCCATGTCAACCATCAATCCGAATGCAATCCATTGGCCATGCAACTGTAGTTCCATAAGCTTCATCAAGGGTTAAAAACTCGCGTGTTGGACGAGGCAAGGCAACATCTCTGACAAGTATTTCATCCACCCAAACCCTATAGTAACCATAACCAAGTGACACGTGGTGCACACTACTGGTAGGATCTGTAGATGAAATCTTACCCCGTGCCACATCAATTTTGTCCCCAATCCATGATCAAAGTGCATGCGGCATTCTCCAACGAACCACCACTAGGAACCTCTGTTCCTGCCTGTTGTGCCTAGCTTTGGGAGCATGAGAGGAAAAAACGTTAGATGATCTATGAGTAAAGCATATATATAAACAAATTTGATTTATACAAATTTACCTGCCCACTAAAGTTTGCACTAGGCATTGTACTACTTTGTGTCTGGCCCTGCAAAAAAGTATGGATATTGCATTATAAACAATTATGTTATAAATCACATGTTTTAATCTCACATTTTATGTCTAAGTTGTCCACTTACCAATTGTATGCCAGCTGAAGCCAGAGCTGCCTCCATCAACCTTAACCTTTCAGCCAAATCACCGAACCCGCTTACCTGTTGCTTCAGTTCCTGTATCTCATCTCTCATCACTTGATTGGTTCTATTTGATTGGATTGTTGTGCGAAGCATAAACGGCGTAACCCCAAACCCCATCCCACGTACTCTTCCTGGGCGCTCACGACCAAATACGTGAGTTAGGGCATCATCGTCAATGCCGGTGGGGTTTTGGCCTGCAGGAGATTGTGAATATTGGTCCATTTGTTCCTGCACGTACCATTGTTAATATTTATATGACAGTATCTATTTACATTATATGTAAAAGAGAAAATCACTTACAATATATTGGGCAACTTGGTAACCAACTGGTTTGTCTTTTGGAGCATAGCCTTTTTTCCACACTAAAACTCGATCCACTGGTGGATCTTCAGCTGTACAATTCTGTTTCTAAAATTAATGTATGGGACATTCCATATTGATTAGTAATTCGGGAGTTACACATTTAAAAAGTATTGCACATGTGTCAAGATTACAAAAAGAAATACTTATTACCATTTCATGCTCCAACAGGGCAAATCCTTTACGGGATGTGCGGTGTACTATATTCTGATGCGACCGCACATATTTCATTTTGTCACTTTTATCCTGTTCAAAAAAGCAAAAATATGTTTACAAAAAAGAAATACAATCATAAAATTAAATTTCCAAAAAATGACATTTTTTCTCTAAATACAAAAGTGACAAAAACCTTGAACTGTTTTGATTTTCGCTGCAGAACAAATTGCTTCCAGTGATCCAAGGAAACATATTTCGGCCTGATGCTTTCTTCTGCCTGTCCCTTTTTGGGTTTTCTTAACGCACGAGTCAAATTGCATCTCTCGTCCCGCAAAGATTTACCCATTTTGGACATAGCATACTGGTAGGCATCAACTTTCATTGTGTACCTTTGCTGCAATGTTCCAGAAGCAAAACTTTTAGTTAGTTACATTTAAAACATAAATAAATACGTGTTAAGTTAAATTATATATCTATAAGATACCTTCACTATAACCCACAACCGTTGCTTGATATCATTGTCAACATTACGCCAATCATCATAAATGATTGACACTCGTTCTCTTGCCAAACGTCCTAAGAAAGTAGAGAAAGGTTGTGAATTTCTGTCAATGGGTTGACACCTTTCATTGAAATAAACATCCATTTGATCTTCATCAATTTTTAATTTAGCACGTCATCATCAACAACAACAACAATAACAACAGTAATAGTGTGTCCCAATCAGATTGTTTAAAATTATTTTACTGGAAATTAGGAGTCAGCCTTTCTCAATATTGGTTCTAAATGCACCCTTAAAAAAAAAAAATCAACAGCCCCAACACTTGCTAAACTTTCAGGAAATTTACAAATAACACAGTAGTACATCTGCAATACATGTGAGAAGAGGGGAAGATATCATTTGATTGTTCCCACCATAGTTACTGCCACATAGAACCTATCTAACCAAACAGAACTATTAGAAATCTTATGTTTCTGCTAAATAAGAATCCTACAATGTTAACTACAATGTAAACAAAAGTAGATCTTTTCACAAAAGACCATTTTGAAGAAGTACAAAAAGACTATAAACTATCATGCATTACCTGAATGAAGGTCTGGAACTTGTTTTTCAAAATACAATATTCACCAGAAATCCTATTTAATGCCTGCAGAAACCTGCAAGGATAACCATTCTATTAAAGAAGAAAAAAACCCATTCTTAAATCTAATAAGAAAATGTAGCTTAGTACTCAAGGAATAGAAATAGAAGAAATGAAGGTTAAAAAATAAGACATAGAACCAAGAGCAGCTCATGAAATCTGTGCAAAGAGATAATTTTAGCAAATAACACTTAAGGGGAAAAGAGAATCCATAAGTCATCAGTTTGAAATGGAGATAGTCATCTTAGATAAAATACTTTACAGGCACAATAAGATTCCTCAAATATGGTGGAATTTCTAATGTTGAAACTACAAAATTCACAAAATCATCAATGAATTCTTGAAAACACTAGGCCAGATAGTTTTGATGAGAAAGGATTTATAATCTTAAACATGACAAGAAAATAGTATAAATAGCAGAATACGAGAGATCCATATCAATGTCCAATATTAAAATTTCGCTGTACAATGTAGAATCCATATCATGCTAAGCATATGTGTCCCTTAGCTAAGCATATGGGATGGTGTCTTTGTCCTCACCCTTTGACTCTTTGAATACCTTCCTCTTCCCTTAGCTTCCTGAAATGAGATTTTAGCAGCTCCTATTTCTTGTTCTCATCTTGATACTCTTTCCTGGGAATTTCCACTCTGGGAAGGGCATAGATCACTAGACTATTAATTCCTATCACAGTTGGAGTCTCTCGTAGAAGAGTCATTGTGTTGGGTATAAAGAGGAGATCCCCCCCCCCAAAAAAAAAAAAAAAAAAAAAAAAAAAAAGAAAGAAAAGAAATAAGTTTTTTTCTTTGAAAATATGCACATAACCGCTTATCAGACCATAATCTCTTAGAGGATCAACTTCAATCAAATCCAATTTTTATGAGAGATATTTTACTCATAAGGAGACACACAGTCATATTCTTCGGGATTGTGTTTGGGTCAAAAGCGTTCAACCAGGCAGTGCTGTTGCTGGCAGACTTAAACATGATGCTTATGCTCAAGGGGTGTGTTATTTTCTGTGCAGGGTTGGTTTGGTCACTAGTATTATGGCTGAATTTTGGGCTGATAAGGTCTCTTGTTAGCATGGGGAAGTGGTTTTCAACAAATAATCCTTGAGCTAGATGCTCAGGTTGTGGTTCACTTTCTAAGCACTGATGACCCTCCTTGAAATTAATGTTAGTTTCTGATTGCAGGACCCTACTGGGCCTTCTTGGCAAGGGCAAGTCCATTACATCTATTTAGGATAATTGTCAATTCACCAAAGCCTTTCCCCAACTATTTAGGCTTTGCTGCATGATTCATATATGCCACTTTGCTCTATCTTCAGCAGTAAAAAAAACTAGAATAGGGTTTTTCATTCAATAAAAACAGAGAAGTTTACACAAACCCATTGACTTATTGAACTTAATTACTATCTTTGAACATCCTACATCAATTTCCTACGAACATCATGAATTAGAATCAAGGTGCATATATAAAGAAATTTTCTTCTATCCAAACATAAAGTAAAAGAAACAACAGTAGAAATCCCTACGTCAAAACAAAGATAAACTAATTTTAACTTCAATCAAAATAAGGATAAAAATAATTTTTGCCCGTAGCAGCAGCAGACAATTGATCCAGCAAGTTAGTAAGGTTCAAACTTACAGCATGAGATATCAGAGTTCAAACCCTAACCCTGTTTCAAACCCTGGTTTTAATCACAACCAGCAACCCCTATTTTCCATATTTTTCAAACCTTAGCCCTACTTCCATAACCCTAACCCCATTAATATACCATATTTTTCAATTCCTCATTTCAGATACTCTGATTCTGCTTCTAATTTATTGTAAAAATCAAAATTGTGATAATATACAATGATTAAGAAAATGAATACCTGTTATTCAACAAATTTTAGACTCTCGCAGCATGAAATTTTATACTCTGATTCTGCTGTGAACTTTTAGCTCTCTCAGCGTATACCACCTCCCTCACCCCAGATGCGACACCTCAGGCCCTCCTACACTCGCCTGGCTCTCTCCACTTGGCTGAGACCGGTCAGAGAAATGGCGGTCAGCGTATACCACCTCTCTGAAGTTGTTGCAGGAGGGAAGGAAATGGCGGCTGAGGGGATCAGGGTTACCCTTGCTAGGGTTTGGCTAAAAGAGAATGGAGAGTGGGAGTCGAGACTTGAGAGAGAAAGCTACGTATCAGTTTAGAGAAACAGAGAGAGAGAGAGAATAGCGGGTGAATGGCGGCAAGCTTTCATGGGCCGGTGAACTGCAGCAAGCTTCCATGGCCGGTGAACGGCGGGCGAACGGCGGCGAGCTGAGATCGTGTAAAAGTGAGAGCGTAGCTTTTCGAGGGAGACGAAATTAGGGCGCGAGGAAATGAACAGGCCGCGGGGAAAATAAAAGTCAAAGAGGGAAATCTAATGAAGACTTTTTACGGCAGTCGAAAAACGCCGTGAATATATTAGGCTTTTTACGGCATTTGTAAAACGCCGTAAATAACTAAAACTTTTTAAGGCGTTTAAAAAACGCCGTCAATACTAATTATTTTTAACGGCATTTAAAAACCGCCGTAAATAAAAATGCTTTTATTTTTTACGGCGTTTAACAAACGGCGTAAATAAAAATGCTTTATTTTTTACGGCATTTGAAAAACGCCGAGAATATCTATAATGTTTAAGGTGTTTAACAAACGCCGAAAATACCTATATTTTTTACGGCATTTAAAAAACGCCGTGAATGCATTTTGTTAAAAACACAGGATGGAAAAAACTAGGGCGCGGGGAAAAGAAAAGAAAAGGAGGGAAAGGGAAATTTTGCGTAGACTTTTTACGGCGTTTAATAAACGCCGTTAATACTAGGACTTTTTACGGCATTTAATAAACGCCGTAAATACTCATGCTTTTACGACTTATATTAAAAAACACGGATGCATGACTTTTTGACCACTTTTTACGGCATTATTTATAAACGCCGTAAATACCCCTTTTTGTTGTAGTGTTGCCTTGTTTGCCAAGGCTGTGGTCTGGTGGGAACTCTTTGGCCGTATGAGTTCGGTTCCTGGTGGGGTTTTTTAGTGCCAAAATTACAATGATCCTCATCTAGGCAGCTTAATACAATTTGATGCCCTATGCGAAAATTCTAAGTCCAGTCTCTTTGATCTTTTATTTTAACTAGTTACTGCCGACGTGCATCGCACGTGAAATTATTTGATAAATAATAAATATATTTAGTAAATATCTAAATAGAAGTACAATGTTAGCATGAATATATGATGTATGCGAAATTATTTGATAAATAGATAATTGCATTTGATAAAAATCCAAGTGGAATATTTAGTTTGGTGAAATTGTAACTCGAATTTTTTGTTAGATTTTGTCAATATTATGACAATCACAGTTTTTGTATACTTGAATGATTACCAAAAAAAAAAAAAAAGGAACTTATAAATAAGAATAAGAAGATTATCAATCCTTTCAATTTTGGATTTTTTTAGACTCTTGAATGCGGTTATTATCTTTAATCAATTTTGGTTCATAATATTTAGTTTCTAATTTTATTTGTTTGAATTTAAATAGACAAATATCAAACACCGATATATATCTATATATCAACAAAAAATGAACAAAATATATTTATCAATATTTTTTTGCCATTTGTGAGATGTTGAAGGAAGGAATTGAAGAGAATGAGAAGAATTAGAAGAGATAAAGGATGGATGGAAGTAGATGGATCATTAAAGATTCACCAAATTAACGATATTTAGGTTCAATGAAGGAGAAGGAGAAGGAGAAGGAGAAAGAGAAGGAGAGGGGTCTTCTAGCTCATTAAACTAAGGGTATTTATGTCAATATATAAATTGATAAGGGCGTTTTAGAGAATCAAAAGTTCTTCTAGGATTGAGACTTTTATAAGTAGTATAGATTTTACATTTTCTCACCACCAACCAAACGGAATATAAAACTCTAAACTTTAAGTTATCATCTTTCACTACCTTTACACTATAAAAAATTTCTAAACATAATGTAACGGAACAAAAAACGAATATAAAACTCTAAACTTTAACTTTGGGATGTTTTATGATGTGGTCTTTATACCTTTTTTTTTTCTTCTCAATTTTATAGCCATACAATTTAAAATTTTTCAATGAAGAACAAATTGAAAATGGATATTATGTAAGTGGACAGAAAGTTTATGTGGATTAGGCGATAGCCACATGGATCTTAGATGGCAAACACGCTGGAGATAAACTGTAATAACCCAAATTTTTATTTCCTTTTTATATGAATATTTTAATGATTTAAAAAAAAAAAACTTCTCAATATTTACAATTTTTCCACTCTATATATAAAGCCAAACCACCCCATTCTATTTCATTTCAGTTTGTGAGAGAGGGAGAGAGAGAGACCGAGAGAGAGATTGAGGAGGTCGCCGGAGCGTCGCCGTCGCCGGTGGAGATAAGCTTGACTTTTCTTTTAGTTTCCTTCATTTCATTCTTATTTTCTTCAAACTCTTTTGTGGGTTTTATGTTTAAAGATTTGATTGTGGGAGGTTTGGTTGGTTGTGGTTTGTTTTGGGAGGTTAAATGAGTATAGATTTGTTGGGTTGAAAGTTTTATGGAAAGTTTTTGGAGTAGTTTTGATGTTAAACATTGTTTATGAGTTTTATGGGTTTTTAGTTTGAGTTTGATGAATATTTGGTTGTGGTCCTTTGAACTGTGTTTTTGTTGTAGATCAAGTGTCTTTGAAACTTATTTTGATGGATCTAAACGTTTGGGGTTGTGTTTTGGTGTTTTGGAAAGGTTTTAAAAAGCTTGAAATCTCGTTAATGGAGTTTTTGCAAAGAGTTAGTCGACTAACCCTAGGTGTTTAGTCAACTAATCATGCTGATTTGTGTTTCCAGGTTTCTGACCTTGAGTTAGTCGACTAACTTTTGGGGACTAGTCGACTAACTCTAGTTGTTTAGTCCACTAACTACGCGCAAGTTCGCCTTTCTTCTTTTGGCTCTATTTTTTTCATCCGGACTCCGTTTTGGGCGTACTTTATATGTACGGAAAACTCATGAAGCCTAATTTCTAAATGTTTTGGTTTTGAAGTCAAATTCTTTTTGGAAAAAGAGACATTTTGTGAAATACCAGATTTACCCTTATGTGAGCACTCTATCTTCGTTGGCTTATATCTTTCAAATCATTTGGCATTTGGCCATGAAATTCGACGTGTAGCATCCTATCATCTTTGGGTTTATGTCATGAGATATTTAAGGCTTTTGGTTTAGTATTTGGGGTTTTTAGTCTTTGGGTTCGCGTGTGACCAGTTTTGGAAGACGAGTCGTTTTACTTATGAATTAAGAATCTATTGTGCTTTCTTGTAATTCTTTGCTTGCTTTATTTGTTGTTTCTAGTTGAAAGGTTCTTTGGAGAACCATTTGAATTGGGGTGCATTAAGCATTGCATTTGGGAGGCTCGTGGAGCCGGAACGAGTTGGAAACACTGTGGCATTGAGGTAGGGACAAGTAATCTTTTACCTTTGATAATGATATATCTATTTTGCAACTGTTTTGAGAACCATATGAACTTTATACACTTTCTTGGTGATAGGAATTATAAATACTTGAGAACCTTACTGTTTTACTGTTTTGACAAATGGATACATGGAATATACCTGTTTATAAACTGTATACATTGTGTGGAATGTTTCAAAAGATATCAAATGGATTTCAAGTGGAAATGCTTTACCTTTGACGAATCTTGATAAATGTGAGAATTGGATATTTCAATCTTTTGATATTATTAAATGAGTGGATGGGCATATGATTTGGCTTATTTATGAAATGATTGATTTTGATATTGATATTTGAATAAACCACATCTTTTAAATGGTTTTATGTATTACAAATGTTGATGATTATACATTTATGCCATTCACTGTTCTTTTGGAAATGATAATGGTATTGGGAAATGTTTTATATTGATTGAGCTGAGGCTCTGGTTACTGGATATTGGCTTCTATGCCTAATGGACTTTGGTTATTGTGATTTATACCACGGAAGGATGAAGTTTGCCAGTATAGAGAACACTCATCGTCTCTTCAACCCTAGTGGACGTTATATGATGATGATTATTATTGGATCTTTACCACGCGTGGCTGAATTGACCAGTATGGAGTTGACTCCTCGTCTCTTCAACCGGTGGGCATTGCATGATAGTTATTATATTTCAGGACATGCATGTATATATATATGTATGTGGACTGAATTATATCATCGGGGGTTTGGGCCCATGGCCTTACTTGATACTATAGGCGGCGTGACTACGGTTTCCGTCCTTGGGATTTGGTTAGTAGCCCGGTTGAGCTAAATGTTTGTTAGCCTGAATTAACAGCCTATAATATGATTCAGTCCATGAATGGATATGCTAGGGACCCGTTGAGGCGATGCATATGCCAATCTGGCCGAGGTCCATACCGATGGCAATATGTCGAGCCCTTGTGTGGCGGTATCACCATGCTATGGATTGAGGACGTTATTTGGCTATTGTTCGCATTCGACGAGGCATTCCGCATGCGTGGTATATGCCTGGTTACTGGTTACTGGTGTTGTTACTGGAGAATCTAGTTTCCCACTGAAAGTCCACACATTCTTTTATACAATGATTTCTAATTGTTTTCTAACTCTATTGAACTTTATAAATAAAGGTTTTATTTAAATATTTCATGTATCAATGTATTGTTATTGATTCGTAGAGGTTATATTATCCCTTACTGAGCACGTGAAAGCTCACCCCTGCTTATTGCAGTAAATTACAGGTTCACCTTGGGTTGCACTCCTGGCTCAGCTAAATCCTTTGATAAGGGTTGTTGGTCAGATTTTAAGGTTGTTGCTGCATCTTTTATTGCATTCTTATATCATATGTATTATGTGTTGGAATTATTCAAACTTTGTATTGATTGTGGAATAGCCTACTTACCATGGATGCTGGCAATATTATTTGATTTATTGAATAATATTTGTATATGACGATTTGGGACATATTGTGTATGACATACCATATCACTTTGTTATATATAATTCTTGTATCTCGAGAGGAAATATGGATGAGCAGGACAGATTGTACCTTCAGCTTGACACGTATCGACCCCTCCGGAAGGGTCGGTACGGATGTTAAGTTGGGGCGTTACATAAACACTTTGTTTGAATGGGTAAATATGCCGTTCGAATGGGTAACTGGTTAAATGAATGGAAACTTTATCTCCAATCTGTTTGCCAGCTAGGATCAGTGTGACAACTGCTTTATCCACATCAACTTTCTGTCCACTTACATAATGTTCGTCTTCAATTTGTCATTCATTGAAATTTTAAATTTGTATGGGTTTGAAAATGATAAAAAAAAAAAAAAAGTATAAGGTCAATGTTGAAAAACACTCCAAAATACACCAAAATACAGAGTACGAAAGTGCAATTAACCCTATATACTTTTGAGTTTTGATTTCACAACTGACAATCCAAACTATAAAAATTTCCACGTCCTAAAGGTATATATATATATATATATATATATATATATATATGATCTAGTAAGCATATGTTTATATAAGGTTATGTTAGCATGAAGTCCATAAATAATTGTGTGATGCATGCATGTCATGTCTGCCAAAAATCACAATGATCAAATGATTGGTTTCTCATAAATGTCACGTACTGAGAAAAACTGTGTCAGTTTTCAGTGGTTACGATTTCTCATAGCTATATTTTGAAAATTTGAAATTGGATCACCATATGTTTTTTGGCATACATGACATTCATAAACACAACATTTAATCCAACGGTGAGTTTTTCAAAATATGCATTCCACAGTTATTTATGAGTTCATGTTGACATAAGATATATAAGCATATGCTGACTAGATTGAGACTATATATATATATATATATATATATATATATATATATATATAGAGTCATTTTCTTAGCCAATGTAGGATGAATATTTTGAAAAACCGGCCGTTGGATTGAATATTCTCCCTATATATGACATGCATGCCAAAAATTATAGTAATTTGACAGTTGTGGACACCCCATTTTTACCATTTATTTCTACCATATGTCCATGCAAATGATCAACTAGAATAGCTGATCATTGGGTGAGGAATTGGCCTTGTAAAGACCAAATTGACCAAATTGCCCTTTGCTGAGGAAAAGGACAATTCATTATTTCATGTGTACATTTGGATGGGAATCAACCCATTTGTATTGCATTCGACTTTTGAGGTGTTTTAGAACATCCCTGTAAATTTTCATGGCATTCTGATGAGAGCTCGATAGGTAATTAGGGTTTTTGCGATTTGAAGGGCATTTTCGTCCTTTTTCTCGTATAATTTCCGAATGACCTCCGAATTCGAAACGGATTGTTTCATGAGGTTTATGTGGATGTGGGGAGTGTATTTGGTGTGTCAATTGAGCCTTTGAATGGTTGGGATGGATTCTCCCAAAATCGATCCCACGGGTAAGGATGAGCCGAATTAGGGTTTCGATCAAATTGACCGTGAATTGGTCGTTTTCACCAAAACAAAAGATTTTCAAAACATGTTGTTAAGTGCCAATTTCATGTTGAAACCATGTTTTTAGAAGTGGTGCAAGCCTAATTGATCAATTTTACAAAACAGAGAATGGTCATATGACCAATTTTGGCACAACCGGGTCAATTGGCTAGCTTTTTGCTAAAACCCTTGACCATGGTCAATTGATTTTAACCCAAAAACATTCTAAAAATGTGGAGGATCAAAACACGGTCGTTTTGAAACCTGAACCATCGGATTTGGATCAAATTTGACCAAAATATGGCCAAAATTCGAAAAACCCTAGAATTAGGGAACAATTTTTGGAAAATCAGCATGGTGACCGTCCTAGCTAGGACGGCCAACCGTCCAGCTAGGACGGCCAACCGTCCATGCCTAGGACGGCCACCAGCATGCTCGGTCAGCTTTTTGCAATTTTGGAAACCTGCTCCTATTTTGGCCGATTTGATTTGATTTTTTGGGAGGGATTCGAAGGGTTTCAGCTTTCAAACCCTAGAGAGATTCATTCTAAGCCTTAGGATTGTTTTTTAAAGGAATTAATCCTAACCATTCAAGGGTTTTGAACCCTAGCTCTATATATACTGCACTATAGAGGTTCAAGAGGAGAGGGGAAGAATTTTAGGGTTTGTAGGAGAGGAGGCTACAGATTTTTAAGGCTCTTCACTCTTACACCATTGAAGGAGTAAGAAGAAAAGGCTAAGGGCTTGGAGGAGGCTAGCTAAGAAGGAGATCGAAGGGTAAACCCTTAACCTTGACCCTCATTTCTTCATGATTTCTTGTGTAAGTTGATGAGGCTATGTTGTAAGTCCTCTTGGTTTTCATATGATATGAATTCTCTCTTTTCTTTTCTTTCTACTATGAGTATGTTTAATATGATAGGATTTAGTTTTATTCATTATTTCATGTCATATGCATGTTAGGGTTAGGTTTTCTTATTATTTTATGTTTAGCAATCATGATTAGGGTTACTTTTTTATTATGATTTTATGTGGTTAAATAGGTTTAGGATTAGTTTTGTTATTATTTTATGTTAGTATGCATGTTTAGGATTAGTGAGTTTTATCGTGATTTTATGTATGTATGCATGAGTAGGATTAGGTTTGTTGTTATTTTATGTTAATATGCATGTTTAGGATTAGTGAGTTCTATTGTGAGTTTATGTATGTATGCATGAGTAGGGTTAGTTTTCTTGTTATTCTATGTACGTATGCATGATTAGACGTAGTTTTATTATTATTTTATGTGAGTATGCATGTTAGGGTTAGTTTCTTGTGATTTCATGTGTGTATGCATGTTAGGGTTAGTTTCTTGTGATTTTATGTGTGTAAGCATGCTAGGGTTAGTTTTTGTTATGATTTCATGTTTAGGATGAGTCCGTTGTTGTTATTTCATGTATGTGAGCATGCCTAGGGTAAGTGTAGATACATTCATATTGTTATTCGAATCTCTAAATGTTTGATTGATGGTATTAATGATGACATGAATGTGTTAATATATATTATTGATATGTGATGAGTTGTAGGTCATTTTTTTCATGCTTTTTCATGATTATTTGAACACTTGAATTTGATTTGATTGTTTGAACATAAAAATTGTGTACGAGGGAGCGTGCGAAGGTAAGATCCTCCCCTTGTGTTTGAATTAATTATTTAAGCATGGTTTTGTATAGTTTTTGATATGTTTTTGCATGGTAAATTAGTCGAGCATGTTAGATTGTATGCTAGGGTGTTTATTTGATTTTATTATGGATTAAAGATGATTTTTTAAGCTACTTAAAGTATGTATTCAAATCTGTCCAGATTTGAATACATGTTTTAAAGTGGCTTAATTAACATTTTTAAGCCATATTTTGCATGATTTTATTAGTAGTTTCATAGTATATTCATGTAGAAAGCATGCTAGGACATTTTCACATTTTTAATCTTTGTTTTCATGATTTTTAGAGCGATTAAAGGTCCATATTCAAATCTGTCCAGATTTGTTTATGCCTTTAAATCACTTCTAAAAATTATTTTAAGGCCAAATCCAACTTAGAAATATGCTTAGGTTCACATAGATTAATTAGGGTGCATTTAGGGGCATTTTCATGCATTTTTAGAATTAATTACATGCTTATTTGTTTAAATTTCAGCATGCATTTGCATTAGTATGTTAGGGTTTTAGATTAACTTTAGGGTTAGTTAGAGACCCTAGGCTAGGAAGGTCACTTGACCTTCCCTAGGAATTTCCTTTGTTGTAAAAGTCATACTCAGATTTGAGTATTTTAATCGATTTGATTGTCTATCTTCGAGAGATTTTCCAAAAATGATTTTGATATAATAAACATGATTTTATGAGATATTTGATTATTAATTGATTTTCAAAAGATTTGAAATGTTTTAAAGATTTTCTTACCTTGGAATGAGATTCCTCCCATATGATTTGTTTTCTTGAAAATCTTTGAAAAAGATTTTTAATTGGAATTGAATTCTAAAGATCAGAATTGTTTTAGAATATTTGGATTTTAAGAAAGTCTTTTAATTTGAAATGATTTTGAATAAATGATTTTAAACAAACAAAAACTCTCGAAGTTAGAGTCTCGAATTAGGTTGAAATATCTTTGATGATGTGATCGATTACAATAGGAGAGTCCTAGGGTAGTCGAACTACGTGGACTTTGATACTTGCTAGGTGATACTAGTAAGTTACGTAGGCGCTAATAGGGCTCAAGTCCGCCCTAGGATGCCCGTAGGGTGTCCTAGGTTTTAGGGGTTTGTTTGTATATTTTTTTATTATTATTAATATAACTAATATAGATAATGCATTTATATCATTATTTTTTTGGTTGATTAGATTATTTAGGATTGTTTGCATTGAGAAATTTAAATAGCCCAAATAAATTAGAAGTCCTTTAATTAGGGCGAGGTGGGTGCCTACAAGTGAAAGCTTGGAACCTTCCCACGTCGTAACCTAGCCCCCGGATCCAACTCTGGTTTGTAGACTGTCTTTTCATTGAAAATGGAGTTTGTTTTGTTTTAAAATAAAATATTTTTATGGTTTCCTTATTCCTTAAAAATAAGGTGGCGACTCCTTTGTTTGATTTCTAAACCCCCCTAATCACATCGCCCGGTGATGATGTGGACTCACACATAAAGCCCCGCCACGAGGCTGGTCCACAACAGTTAATACGTTTCTAATATACAAATTGTGAAAAACTGTGGCTATTAAACTATGATAGCATCTAACAGTCACTAGGGGTAGGGGTGGCAAATGGGCGGGTTTGGGCAGGTTTGGGTTGGGTCACAAAATGTACATGACCCATTTATGACCCATTTAAGGTACCATGTTTTGACCCATTTATGACCCATACCCATATATCATGACCCAACTCGACCCAACCCGTGAACCAATATATATCATGGTTGACTTTTTTTTTTTTTTTTAAGAAAAAAAATTAATTTTAATTTTAATTTTTAAATTTAACGCATATACATGCTAACAAAAAAAACTTAAAATAAAATAAAATTGCCGCATTTAACAACAAAATTTAACATGTCATATATATTCAAATCTCGTTCGAAATCTTTCTTCATGGGTCGAGCCGACCCAACCCACAAACCCATATATCATGGGTCGACGCCCCTTTTTTTTTTTATATAATTTATATGACGCATATACACGTCAACAAAATAAAATAAAATTGCCACATTTAACAACAAAATTTAACATGTCATATTTAAATTTTCAACAAAAACTGCGTTCTTACAGTTATTCAAATTGTCACAATATTGCAGTCATTTTTTTCAAAAACCAACCGTTGGATCATCCTTATTTTTGGTAGGCACGACATTCATAAGATGAGTATTTTATCCAACGGTCGATTTTTTAAAATATATACTGCAACTAACTCTACAGAAGCGCATAATGTCAAAATATATAAAATTGAAGGTTTTTTGACATGTTAAATTTTGTTGTTAAATGCGGCAATTTTATTTTATTTTGTTGGCGTGTATATGAGTTATTAAAAAAAAAAAAAAAAAAAAAAAAAAAAAAACGGGTTGACCCATGGGTTGGTGGGTCGGGTCGACCCATGAAGAGATATCTCGAATGAGATTTGTATATATATATATATATATGGCATGTTAAATTTTGGTGTTAAATGTGGCAATTTTATTTTATTTTGTTGGCATGTATATGCGTTATTTAAATAAATAAATAAAATAAAAAAGGTCGACCCATGATATATGTGTTAGTGGGTCGGGTCGGGTCGACACATGAAGAGAGAGATCTCGAACGAGATTTGTATATATATGACATGTTAAATTTTATTGTTAAATGCGATAATTTTATTTTAAGTTTTTTTTTTTTTTTTGGGGTTTTTTTCATTAAAAAAAAAAAAAAAAAGGGTCGACACATGATATATGGGTTGGTGGGTCGGGTCGACCCATGATATATGGGCTGGTGGGTCAGGTCGACCCATGATATATGGGCATGGGTCAAGACATGGTACTAATTAAATGGGTATATGACACAAACCTAAGAACAAAAATCATATAAATTGATTTAATTAGTTAGGTACCCAATGGGTGCCCATGGGTTACCCATATCCAACCCAATTATAAATGGGTTTAATTGGGTGACCTAATTATGACCCGTTTATTAAATTGTACCAACCCAAACCCAATAATGTTGGGCAGGTTGATGGGTTTGGGCCAAATTTTCCAGCCCTAACTAGGGGTGATCACAAATCGAACTAAACCGATAAACCGAACCAAACCAGACCGTTAGTAGTTTGGTTGGTTTTTTTTTTTCCAGTCTCGGTCGGTGGAAAAAATGTTCATTTTTCACGGTCCGGTTCACGGCAGGGGATTTGTGAATCCACGGTTAACCGAACCGGTCGAAGGTCTATTAAGAAAAGACATATTTTGATATTTTCCCTTATAGGCTTATACGACTCAAAGTATAAAACTCAAACCCTAATTTCTTTTCTCACGATATCAGCCTCCTCGCCTCCTCGGCCTCCTCGGCCTCCCCAGCTGTGGTCAGTTTCTCACCGTCACTCACCGGCATCAAGATCGTCCGGGAGGACTCGAACCAGACCCACCCTCTCTCTCTCTCTTTCTCGCATTCAGGCGGCCATGGCAGCGAAGGTGCGAAGCGAAACCCACGTCTGGTTCGCCATCCTTCGACACTCCTCTTTTTTTGTTTGTTTTGGGTGCTGAGAAACCCATCAAGTAAGCCATTGAACTGTGTTTTAAACTTATAATTTCAGCTAAATTGGATGTAAATTATATTAGGAAAAATGCATGATTTATCAGCTGACTTGACACTAACCTTGAGTCCTTGACTGATTTGGTGATTGATGTTTCATACTATCATGTTTAATTGTTAGAACTCTCTACTATTTGCTGTTCGTTTGTGTTCAAACTTCAAATCATGCAAGTTGCCACCAGAATTTTTTAATAGGCTTGATATATTACTTCCAACTCTGTATTACATATACTTGAGCATGTGACCCAGCCAACAAATGTGTACTCTCTTTCTCCTTGTTCAATTTCTCCACCAGAAGATAAGCATATAAAACTGGTATGAGAGAGAGAGTGAGAGTAAAATAATTGCTATGATAGCAGATTAGCAGATGTTCACAAGCTCATAAACCAATGTATAAATTTAGGCCCAAAAAAGTGTAAAATGTAATATTGGGCCTAGCCCACTGAACCGGCCCAAACCACCAAAACCAAACAATGCACCACCGGTTTCACCACTGTTTTGGTCGGCCACGGTTTAGAAATTGATCAAACCGAGTTTCACGGTTTGGTCTGAAATATGCCCACTAAACTGGCCGATGCTCACCCCTAACAGTCACAGTTTTTCACAATCTGTATTTTAGAAACTGATTGTCAGATGACTGTGATTTTTGGCATGTATGACATATCATGGAAGAATATTTGATGCAACGGTCGGTTTTCCAAAATTCCTTAAATTGACTAAAAAGCCAAGTCCTTACATAAGGAAGTGTCATAAGAAAATTACTCTCTATATATACATATAAGGTTATTGATGCAGATCGGGTTGGGCTTTTGGCCCAAGACTTATCAGCTGGATAGGAAAAAGTGGCCCAAGCAGAGTTGGGGCTCGGGGGCGATTTTGGGATAAAATCAGAAAACGGACTAGTAGAATCGAAAGTCGTCGGTGACGGAATTGCACAAAAATTGGTAGTCTGAATGGAAACGGCAAGACGAGCAAGAGAAATGGCTAATGCCGTGACGTACGCTACTTTTTGGGAGAATTCCTTCATTTAGGCCTTCGATTTAGTGCTTTTGCTATTTATGGAAAGATTTCGCTTGCCAATTACTTTCCCTACAAAAGTCCGTTTGACGAACCGTTGATTCCGTAGCATTCCTTAGGGAATATATTTGCAGATTTTATCTTTATTTCGCATATTTCCATTTTTTGCAAATTTCTTTTTATTTTAGTTTTCCCTATTTTAGCAGTATTAGGGTTTCTAAGCTTTGTTTTAGTATAGATATGATTGTAGTCGTCTTGGCAAAACAGTTTATGAATTAAATAGAATTTATTTGAGAGTTTTCTCTATTTTTCCTAAGTTTCTCTCTTTGCGAAAATCAAGTACTTGGTTGCCTATTTTACTGACACTCTCTTTGTGACATGTCAACAAGGATTTGGAAGGTTGTTCGTTGTTGGTGAGCTTATCTTCAATATTCCGCTGCATCAGTCATGTACTCTTTGCCACTTGCTTTATCATTATTTCTACGATTCATTCTTAAAACACTAGTGTGGATCCAATATTTTGATAAAACGACAGTTAGATTAGATTTTCTACTTATGTATGTCAAGTATGCCAAAAATCATATTGATCCAACAGTCGTTTCAAAAAATGTCACTGTGAATTATTATACTTATATATTTTAAGAAATATTGCAATTTTTTTATAGTGAGATATTTTAAAATCTAACCATTAGATCAATATGATTTTTGGTGTGTGTGACTTATATAAGGAGAGTATTTAATATAACAGTTGGTTTCTCAAAATATTGGACTCACACTAGTGTTTTGACAACGAGCAGTAAAAATAATGGTAAAACAAGTGGTAAGAAAACATGTCCCGTATATATATATATATATATATATATATATATATATATATATATATAT